>JAUZSU010199162.1:0-23308 GCA_034780255.1 Parotocinclus maculicauda | reverse complement strand
GGTTTAATAAACATTTAATATGCTACATAGCATGTCCCGTCTTGTAACATAGAGCATGTTCGTTTAATCGGATCAGCCGGTTATTAGGACCAAAACGTTCCGGTCCCATTAACCGGAATCGACTGTATCCCCTAATTTTTGTGAACAGTGTAAATTAATTTAACGCTTTTTATTCGACAACATGTATCAAATTTACTTTTGTGACTTTTTGTAGATGTTGCTGAAACATTGCTAGGCACAAAGTATTACAATCATTTTCTTAATCCAGGATTACCATTTCCAAAAACATGCACAGCTGTCATTGAGGATAAGCAGGTTAACACCAACAATACACTTGCCCTATTAGTACACCTCTTTGTTTCTGCTTTCATTGACTATTTTAGCAGCTTTACTTACCATAAAGAGGCACTTTGTAGTTGTACGATTACAGATTGTATTCTGTGCTCTATACACTCTCTATGTACTTTGTTAGTCCCTTTTACTCTATTCACTAATGGTCAGGACCCCCACAGATCAGGTCATATTTGGGTGGGGGTTCATTCTTTGTACTGCAGTGATATGATGTGGCACTGGTGTGTTAGTGTGTGTTGTGATGGTATGACTGGATCAGACACAGCAGTGCTTCTGAAGTTTTTAAACACTGAGTTCCACATCTACAGTACCATATTGCTTCTTCTTGATGGTGTAAAGTTAGTGAGCGTAGATTAACTGTTGTTGGACAGTTTGTGTTAGTCATCCTCTAATCCTGCATCAGTGCTCACGAAATGGCCTATTTTCAGTCTAGCTGCGACAGGGGTGTTTTAAATAATTCCAGAAAGATACCAGCTGTGTCTGATCCACTCATACCAGCACAACACAGTTACACACCACCACCATGTCTGTGGCACTGCAACAATCCACCACTCATTAGTACCTGTACTGTGGTGGTCCTGTGGAGGTCCTGGATATTAAAAAGTAAAGTAAAGTAAATTAGAGTAATTAAGAAATAAGATACTAAAAGGTAAGTAAAACTTATAAAATAAACAATGAGTGTAGAAACACTCATTGTTCATTGAGTGTAAGTAATAATGTTATTGGTGAGTAAATAAGGTAACATTAAGATGAAACTTACTGGACAGTAAATACAGCCTACTCCCCTACTATGTTTGAGTCAATGTCTAAAATTGTTTGTGATTCCAAAAGCTATGTTACCTAATGTACATTAGAGCAAACTGACTTTGCAATGTTGTCTCTGTGCAGAGGATGTGTTTTTAATGAGTGCCAAAGACCCAAAGAATCCGGTCATCTATGCTGTCTTCACAACCTCTAGGTAACACTATTCACTCTGTCTCTCACTTTATGCTACCTCTCTAAGCATGTGTGTTTCATTTGCGCTCAGCGAGGCAGCTCATCCCTTAAGCAGCCTCTCTCTGTCATAATCTACTTAAACCCAAACATATGCCTCACTGGGCCCTATTTAGGAAATTCCCCTCCACCTCACATTCAACTCTTACCTGCTGCCTGATCAGCAGCATCTTGGCACAGTCTGGAGGAAATGTAATTAAGAGAGGAAGCCGGGCGGAATAAAAGCATATAAACTATTTACATTAGAGTGGATGACTTTGAAGATGATAAATGAGCATGCACTGCCTTCACACATATTCCCTACATAGATGAATGTAAGTGAAAGATGAGGAAGAGAACAAGCGCATTACGATTAATCACTGTCAACCAGCAGGAAAAGCAGAGCAAATTCAGTTTTTTTTGCCTCGCTGCATATCTCACATATGCAAAGACCCTCAAAAATTCAATTACCATCTTTGAGGAATTAGAGCTGCTTAATTGGCTTTCTAAGTGCTTCATTCAAAAGATGAAAAGAAGGGCATTCTAGGTATTGGCTTTTAATATAATTACTTAATGAGCCTCCAAGGTTGCAGCACCAAACCAGTGTTTTATCTGTGCGTGCATGCGTGTGTGTGAGAGAGAGAAAGAGAAAAAAGAGAAAGCTCTTAAAAAAGAGAATTTGTACATTCAATTTCTGTTGTATACTAAATTCTGGATAATTATAATTATAATATATATTATATATAGAGTATATAGTATATCACATATACTCATATTATATACAGTTATATTCTCTGATTTCTGATTACTCATTCTTCCAGTAAAACACACACAGACACACAAACACTTTCATTTTTTCTTTTTGACTTTTAATTTTAAAAAATGGTTTTCCCTCTAATTCTGCACAGTAACATTTTTCGTGGATCAGCTATCTGCATGTACAGCATGGCCGACATCAGGAGAGTTTTTCTAGGCCCTTATGCACACAGAGATGGGCCAAACTACCAGTGGGTTCCCTTCCAAGGGCGAGTGCCATACCCCCGCCCTGGCACAGTAAGTGTCAGAACATTAAGTACTTTTATACAAGTGTACATTTTATAAAAGACATAGAGTTACACTAATTGTGCATGTTGTAAAAGAACAATAACATAACCACATGGCTTATTATTAGTTATCAGGTTATCCTTACACAAAACATGCCATGAAGTAACCCCATGTTGTTCTTACCTTTCCCAGTGCCCCAGTAAAACCTTTGGTGGTTTTGACTCCACCAAAGACCTCCCAGATGATGTGATCACGTTTGCACGTCTACACCCTGCCATGTATAACCCGGTGCAGCCGATCGGTGGCCGTCCGATTGTGGTGCGCACAGATGCAGAATACCAGTTCACCCAGCTGGTTGTGGACCGTGTAGAGGCTGAGGACGGCCAGTATGATGTCATGTTCATCGGAACAGGCTAGTATAATTTCATCATGGCTATAAGAAATCTACATATTTACATTAGAGTCTATAAATCAGCTATTACTGTCTATAGCTATTCTAAATACACCTGGTAGTCTGCAGACCTTGGTCCATAGTAATTAGTGAATCAATGGGGCTATCTGTAAAAAATACTTTAATGTAAAGGTGGAAAGGAACTACCACAGGACCATTGTTGACCAGATCATTATCATTACAAAATCTCATTAATTCTATTTATATTATGACTGCTCTGAGCATTTAATACCTGACACTGACATCTTTCGTATGCCCACCAAGGGAATCAAACACACAATGGTGAAGCACTTGATGTTTGTGTTCTTTGAACAGAAAGATGATGTGTGGAATCTGTAACTACGGTATATGGAATGCCAGGCAAGAATTTAGAAAAATACATAAATGTGTTTAGTGTAATAATGACATTCAATCTGTGTACTAACTACTGTATCTATGTGACTAAACTTCATATAATTTGGAAGATTTAGGCAAATGTCATGGCACAACAAGTGTCGCTGATATAGTCCCTATTATAAAAATCTAACGTAGTCGAAACTGTTCACTGACAAACTTGTCTTACACGTATGACTTATAGTCACTAAACACTCTCCATCATGGAAGAGATGCCCAATAAAATGAAATACGCAATAAAATGGAAAATGGTAACACTGAGGTGTTTAAAATCTCCAGCAATATCTCTACTCATACCTGTCCAAAACACGCACTACTACACCACCAGCACGTGTCACTGCAGTTCTGAGAATACTCCACCACCCAAACAGGTGGTGATCTGTATTTTCAATGTGATGGTACTCTTTCTGCACAGATATGGGTACAGTACTGAAGGTGGTGACCATCCCCAGAGAGAGCTGGCATGACCTGGAGGAGGTGGTGCTGGAAGAAATGACTGTCTTTAGGGTATGCACCTACTTAATCCACTGGCAATAAATCTGTTCCTTGTTTTATCATAAAAAGTGAAACATGGATGACTGTAAAATCTTTTTTTTCTTTTTAGGAGCCAACACCAATCACTGCTATGGAACTTTCCACTAAACAAGTGAGTCTGGTTGCTTTTGGCTGAAAGCTAAAAATTGAATCTGACTGAAATCTGACCTTAGTGGTTCGTGTTTGTTTGCATCAACAGCAACAGCTGTACCTGGGATCAGACATGGGAATATCACAGATGCCACTGCATCGCTGTGAGGTGTATGGGAAAGCGTGCGCTGAATGTTGCCTGGCCAGAGATCCGTACTGTGCTTGGGATGGCACCGAGTGCTCCAGATACTTTCCCACTGCCAAAAGGTCAGTATTCACTGCAGTTAGTCACAAGAAGGCTTACCTTCCAGCCAGTCATCGCTGCATATATGGCAAAGATTAGACCAGTTAGACTCAGGCATAAACACCAGCCAGCGGTGCTTACTTGAGTCTGTCAACGACTCTATCAGATTTCAGAGAAACAATGTTTTTCTTAGATTTGTGTACTGGTGTGTGAATGTTGAATTATTTCTGTTGTGCCTGACTTAACAAGGAACGGTCACAATGTAAATATTCTTGTGATCAGTCGTTCCCCCTACTAAACAAATGTTCAGAAAAATCCACGACATTTCATAGTCGTTTTAGCGCTGCTAGACTGTTTTATTACAGACTTCTACCAAGATGGCGCCAGTGCATAGACTTGGCATAGACTAACATTGGTAATTAGAAAAAAGCATAATTTTGGTCATGCTGAGTGTTTTCCTAGTAAATTACCAACACGTCTAAGGAAAATAATGCCTTTCATTATCGTAGAGTGTGTACAATCTGAAGTTCAGCTTTGGTACTTCAGTAAGGAACTGTGTAGTTAAAATCATGCAATTAACATAACTTTAATCAACATGCCGACAGCCATATTCCAAAATCTATAGGGAAAGCCCTCTGAGATGAACAAAGGCTGTTGTAGCAGAAAATGGGGTACCTTAAACTTTTGGCCATATAATGTATCGATATTACTTGAATGGGGGTTTGCAGGGGAGCTTCAATACCATGTTGGTCCATGGTAGCCCACGATGGAATTGTTAACCCATGCTTGATGACAGGTTAAGAGCTCACACTTCAGTAAAGCCAGTGGAGGGTAGCTATGTAATCACTTTCACACACACACAGCTCTTTTAACAGTCTGTTATGAACAGACAATGGCATATGTACAGATGAGGTGGCTCAGTGGTTAAGACTCTGGACTACTAATCAGAAGGTTGTAAAATTAAATCCTGGCTGTAATCAAGACATTTAACCTACAGTTGCTTACCCCAGTCAGACTAAAAGTCACTCTGGATAATGGCATCTGATAAATGCTCTAAATGTAAATATACTCCTTCACAGTATACCTACCTGCTTCCTCGAATATAGCACAAAAACAGAGTGGGCTTAGTGACACCCTCCTGGTCAACAGGAGGATCCATTTCACTCCAGCAGCAATGAAGAACAGACTTCTCACCACACCTCACATGCCAAGCAGTGTATGTGTGTGTGTGTGGATGAAATTGTAGGGTGTGACACCAGCAGACAGAATCTGATGCATAGTAGGAGACTGCAAAAGATTAAAAGATTTGAATAGAGATATATTAAGACCTGGTTATGATGACAGCTAAGGAGGGAGAGAGAAACATGCGTTGACATAACTTGATGTGTGTAAAGCTGTCTCTCATATATGTCCTCCCCTGCAGAGACAATCTGATCTACAGTCAGCTGTATGGATTTTATCTTAACCTTTAAAAGGACTCCCTCTTATTCTTTATTATGTGTTAAAAAGAAACAGGCCTGGTTCCAATAACCAGGATGGATTTTCCATTACTTTTAATTGAATACAGGAAATCCTCATACCTTGTATATATTTGTAAAATATGATGGAATCCGAGGCTAAGCTGGGCCTCCTTCTCTACCATGTGGCAGGATTATGGAGGTAGCGCTGCACAAACACAGTGCAAAGCTGCAATAAAGGTCCTAAGTTCGGACTACCCACAGACAGACTGGTCTGCAGACCATGGAGTACCAGTTTTAACTGGACATGGATTGCAGTGCAGAGGCCCATAATGCCTCTGTGGACAATCTCCCAGCCATGAGTCATTCTGCTTTGTGCACCAACTGGTCTCCCAGTGTTTAGTGCGTGTGCCAGCATCATTTTTCCTCATTGCTGAAACACTAGGTTGCAAATGCACGTGCCTTGCTCAAGCGCCATTATTTGATCGGAACAACAGTGCGCTCTAGTGGTGTGGCGTGGGTATCGTTCAAACGTTCCCTGTAATGTGTTTTTGTGAAACGAAAAGCGTTTAAAGTCCAAATGAACAAGATAAATATGAAATGTCATGAGACAGAGATAATAATATATATGAAGTTGAAGGCACTCTCGGTCTAGGATGTGTGGGACAACCCTCAGCTCTTACCCCAAGGAATACTGAGACTTAGATGGCTGCCCCAATGCTGCTTGGGAGGTTGGAGAGATAAATAAACACACAGAGCCAATGTAAAGTTTACATGAACAGAGATAGTCCACTCCAACCAGAGTGTCCCAGTAGGCCTACTGCGAACCAGTGCCCTACCGACTGTGCCAATCTGACTCTATCACCAACTCTGGTAGGCTAATGCATGAGTTGGGATGTTGAATTCCTTTGGGATGATTGGCTTTGTGTGTAAATCCAATCAGAGTTCAGATTTTATTTAAGCTTGTAAAGAAAGCTGATTTATTCTGTTTGAATAGCTTGTCGATATTCAGTAACAAGAAACTAGTTTAGTTTATGACTAATGTTTCCATACAACAGTTCCCGAGTCCACCTTAAACCCAAGACTGAGGCCAAATGAGGTCCAAACCCGAGACTGAGACTTGCACTGTACAACACACTTATTAATATTAGTTAAAACACAATGTGAAAACATTCAGTACAGTACTGTACCATACAACTGTTCCGGTTGTGTTATATGTTTTACATATTATCCGGTCTTCCACGCCCCACTAGGGGTTAGCTCCCAAGTGAGGGCTGGGTCTGCGGGTCCGCAAGGGTATTGCAGACCAGATTGCCACCATTTTTCAATATTGAATGTGCGAGTAATGTGTGTTATATAGATGTTTAGTACAATAGTGCTGTTATTTATTGATTTATTTGCTGATTTATCTTCAGTAATTGAACCAGATGGTGTCACTTAGTGGCTCATTGCCGAGACTGTGTGTATGAGTGTGGGTTTGTGTGTCTTACAAAGGATTGTGCTGTTACTGACTCAGAATTTTGTGATTCAAAATGTATGAATTACGAGCATTATTTTTTTTCTCAGGAGGACAAGACGCCAGGACATCAGAAATGGAGATCCACTTTCCCAGTGCTCTGATCTGCATCACAATGGTAATAATCATAACACACACATGGTTAGAAAATCTCAAAAAGTTTAGCATATTTATTTAAAAGTCATTAGTCAGGGTGACTGTAGGATGGGAAGTACAGGTACTCTGCTTAACATCCTGTTAATCAAATTAAATATTATAAGAAAAGAGAATAGCAAATCTCTTTTAACTCTGGAGGTACGACATTGCCCGATGTATGATGTTACAGTATATGGTACTGTACTGAACTTTAATTATCATATTATACTTAATAATTATAATGCTAATAATATGTTTATGTTAATTGGAATCACTTCCTTAAGTTGCTAGTGTTCATATGTACAACTATTTGCTACTTATTTGTAACAAGCTGTTAATGCTGTTTGGTCATATTTAGTTTTAAAAAATGTAATGTAAATGTTAAATATCACAGACTGTACACTAACTTTAAATTATCTAATATATAGAAAATCCAAGTTAAAACAAGTGACTAAACAACAGATGTATGTGATGTATGTTTTGTTTGTCTGTTGCCATTAGATGATTTGGAAGGTTATAGCAGCGTAGAGGAAAGGAGTGTGTATGGAGTTGAGAATAGCAGTATGTTCCTGGAGTGCAGCTCTAAGTCTCAGAGAGCCTCCATCTACTGGCAGCTCCAGCGACCAAACGAAGAACGAAATGTTGAGGTAAGACATTCACAAGCAAAAAATAACTAACTTAAGCTTAAAGAGAAAACGCTGTATAATCAGTGAACAGTGCCTGGTCAAGTCTGGGTACCAAATAAAAAGACACACACATGCAGCTGTGTTGCTTTTAGAGATAGTAATCTGAGACAGACAGCACTGGAGTAACCTATCAAACTGATGAAGTAATGATTATAATTAAATAACTATCCAATTACGGCTTTCCCACTATGAAATAAACCTCTCTCACTGAACTATAGAGTGCCCTGTCACCTCATTTGCAACCCTGTGCTCCTTGTCACAACAAACAGAAGCAGTCCTGTTTTAGAAATATCACAATTATTTGTACAATTTTACAGTTAGACTTGAGAGGTTTCTGAAAGAATGAATTACCCTGAATGGCTACATTCTAATTTTGCACTTATTTAAATAACTTTTAATTTATTGCACCACCGTGTTTGCACCTTTAAAAGTTCGATAGTTGCCGGTTCCTATCTAGGGAAAAATCTTCAGTTGTCCTGATAAGAATATTTCTGAGCGCCCTGACTAACGTGCACATCTTTTGAGTCCAAACCTCACTGAAATGTATATCGGACTTGCAATTTGCCGTATCCAGGGTTGTTCTCTGCCTTGTGCCCTGTGCTGCCAGTTAGGCAACGACCTTTCTGTGGACAGTGAATGTTGAATAGTGAAATCAATACAAATTGAATAACTTCTTATTGAACAACATACAATAAAGAAACAAAATACACTTACAGTGGTATTATTACTAGTGACATGCATTATGTATTTTAAACGTTTACTATTTAATGCACCCATATACCTTGCTGTGCCCCCTTGCAATAGCTCCATGCTACCCCTAGAGGGTCCCCTCACACTTTGGGAATTACTGTTACTGTTACAGTGTACACAGATACAGTTACATAGATGTAGTAGATAGTGGTTGGATGGAGAAGTCCTATTGTTTATATATGTACCCTACTCTTTCTCACATCTGTTTCAGATTAAGTTGGATGATAGGTTGACTCATACAGACCGTGGCTTGCTGATCCGGAGCCTGACGCAAGCTGACACAGGAGTGTATCACTGCCATGCTGTGGAGCACGGTTTCATCCAGCCTCTGCTGCGTCTCACTCTACAGGTCATCCCATCTCAACGCGTCGGGGAACTGTTGCTCCGCACTGGCGCCGTCGATCGAAACTCGCCTGCCAAACAAAAGCTCTGGTATCGAGACTTCTTGAGTTTGCTTGAGCATCCGGACCTCCACAGTGTGGACGAGTTCTGTGAGCATGTCTGGAAGAAGGAGCGCAAACAGCGTGGCAAGAAAACTCCCAAAGCAGAGCTCGCTCAGGCACAGAAGGGCGCTCAGCTCATCGGCTCAAGTCCTCAGGTGCAGAGCGACGGGTCAAAAGTCACAAATGTCTCGAACATGTCCAAAATGTCTGTGAGCCAGAGGAGCCAAATCCCACAGGGTACCACCAGCACAGAGAGTCAGAATCCCAGGCCAAGCCCGAGCACCTCCAAAACCCCAAGTACACAGGAAAGTCAGGGCCAGGGGAAGAAAGGAAGCTCACCTGCCCGAAGACCACCAGCCAACACAGCCAGGTGGAAACAGATACAAGAGAACAAAAGAGGACGCAACCGACGCACCCATGAGCAACAAAGACCACCACGCAGCGTGTGAGCCCAGCGACAAACATATATATTTACAGTACAACCCTATATCAGACTCATCCATCTGTCCTCCTGAACATACAGCGGACCGAATACATGTGTACATTAGGAACATTTGAACAAAAGCACAAAAAACTAGTTGTACTAGTTTGAAAAATAGTGAGCTGCATCACTGCTTTACTGGGAGAAGCACAATTACAGTGACTTTTATCAGTAATGTGTATGCTTGTGGACTTATAGACTTTCCTGTACATAATGTTCCTACACTAAAGGGCATGAGTGTGTGCTTTCCCCTAGGACTGTTTTATTCATAAAGTGTGAAAGGGATTGACATTTCTGAGACTGCTCTCTCTGCTAAATCCTGTCAGAGATCTTGGGATGTTACATGCAAGGGATTTCTGTTCAGGAATCGTCAAACATACAATATCCTTCCCTAAGGATATAATGACACTTGTTTTAGTTCTGGATCGGACAGCATCCTCCAATATATATCATGAAAGATGATGGGATCTGGAGTGTGGTCATTCTGATTCAAATGGACTGTGTTAAAGAAGTAACTCTAGTAAATAATGTATAGGAAATAACTGTCGAACCATGCATATAAGGAATGGTTGGCAAAACTGAGGCATGTGCAACCTACCATCAGTCTGTAAAACTGACCCTTGTAACCTTTTGACTTAAATGTTAGCCCAATTAGTTGTTGTATATTTTTAATAAAACTCCAACCCAGGTGGGCTATGAAATATGTGGTATGATCATTTTCCCAAAGTACCAATCTCAGATATACTGTGCATGATGTTTAACTGAATACAAAAGCTTTCTGAATCCAGTGGCATAGTAAAACCATTGAGAAATTGCAGTGGATCTTAGAAATGTGCCAACAGTTGCATCTCCTGATAGGTGCTATATTAGGATATTACCATAACGTCAATTTAAGTTTTTAAGTTATTGTGATGCTCTTTTGCCTCATACAGATGTGCTCTTGCAGTCTATGTTGTAGTTTAGGCTGGAATACAGAGTGTAAATATATACAGTCAGACATCATTTAACTATTTATTGACAATTTTTAAAGGGTTACAGTTATTTTTTTATATTGTAAACACAAATTGATGGTATATGTCGATGCACATGGATGGACCAATCAGTTTTCAGGTTTTTTTTTATTAGGTTTGAGATATTGTTGCAGATCCTACTCTCTTATAACCCTGAAATGGCAAAAACTGCCAAATGTGAGACATCTATGCCTCTTCACTATTCCAACCCTGATGGCCCCAATTGAATGTCTTTGCTTAATTCACTGAATCATGAATTTGCAAATCTGTTATGGAACTACGAACAATATTCTGAGAACATAAATGCTGATACAATTAAAACATTGGTAGAAATGTGTATGGTCAAAGTCAGACAGATAGCCACTGAGTAACAAACCGCATGTGCATTCTACCCTAGTGTATCTTGTTTTTTTGTCAGTGTTTGTGTGTAATTGCCTTTCCATGAACGAAAAAAGATGTGAATATTTTTATTTAATTTCCAACACGTAAAGATGCCATTTTGTGTACTATGAAACTGTAATCTTTTGTACAAATGCCCCCTTGAATTGTATAATGTTTTGAAGCAGTATAAAGCTATATCAACAATATGACACTCCCAGAACTCCTTACCTCAGATGTGTCTCGTCTTTGGTGGGAGACAGGGAATGAGAGAGAGTTAGGAGATCCTCTAACTGTCACTGGGTGTTTCAGCATGCATTCAGTTGTCCAAATAAAACATTTTTCCTCTATCATTTTTAGGGTGGTTCTTTGGTAAGAGATAGTTGAATTCTATTGATCAACACAGAATAGAATTAGTGGTATTTAAATAATTACTATAATGACTATACTCTGTACTATAATATCTGTTCACTTTAAAAGCAGAGGTCTTAAAAATGACAATATATCATAACAGGAAATCTGTCTTTTAACAGCCAGTCAGGGGTGCATGTTCATGAGCAGAGGCAGGAGTCTGTGTGCAACTACCTTAACTTTTTACATTAAAAAAAGAATTGGGACAGGATTTAACACTTTGTGATATTTCCATTCATTTTCTCCACAATTAAGAGAAAATGGTTTTGGCACAGATGATGCTTTTTCTGTCCCATTCTTTTTGTAACCACGTCTTATGATTTTTTTTCTCCACACGTTCTCTGTTGGGGAAAGGTCAGAAATGCAGGCTTTGCATTGTCTTGCTGAAAAATGCGTGGACACCTCTGGAAAAAAATTGCATCTTGAATGCAGCATATGTTGCTCTAAGATCTCAATGCCATTTTTTTTGCATTAATGGTGCCATCACAGAAGTGTAAATGAACTTTGCCCAGGGCACTGACACATCCTCGTTAGATGCCAGACCCCGGCTTTTAGTTAAATAGTTAAGCAATAGTTAAATCTAACACAACATAATGGCAGTCTAGACAAATGTATGTTTCAAGATTTACAGCAAACAGTCTGTTGAAAGCTCATTCCAAGTGTACCATTAACAGTGATTCGCTATATTTTGTGCTCTGCAGAGAATATTTTGATGATACAATCTAACAATTTCAATTACCAAATTAGATTAAAAAAGAAACACTGCAGAATCCAGTTGAGCCTAGACCTCAAATAAACAGATAAAAATAGACTGTGGGAACTACTGTAAAAACTAGAGAACCCAGTCTCAAATGAGAAGCCCATCGTCCCCCTGGGTAAGATTGTACATTAGGATTTTAGGAGTTCTTAAGGCTCTTTGATGGAACTCCAGCAGAACTGTATAATATCATTTTAATAAGAATCCTGAGAGAGCAAAACTGGTTTCAGTTGTACCAAATGACAGAGTCTGTGGCAGATCACAACTCATTCCCTCAGCATGTATTTCCTTCTGGGATCAATAAAGTATTTCTGATATTGCAGTAACTCATTCTGACAATGATTTAAGAGTACCCATTAAAACACAAAAATATGAAGATAAAATATTGGGGTAGGCCTAAAGTCATTGTACCATGGCCTAACCCCATAAGTTCAGAGCCAGACCACAACAGAACTGCACCCCGGGCCCTGCACTGCAGCCTAGGGTTCGGGACTGTATCTTCGAGCAGCGAGCTTAGACTTAACAGTAAACAGCATTTCCCTTGCTATTCAAAACTGAATTTCCTCAGATGGACCACTAGAGGCCAGGCAAGGTATCGGTAATATCACGAGTACGACCACGTAGTGATAGCCCAATGAAATTTAAAATTGTTATACAGTAGTTTTACTGACTTTACATACATTTACAACACAAACACAAGATTAAAAACGCCACAGATTTCTAACACAAGAAGTAACTTACACATACCCAACAGATAATAGATAACATAAAGGGGTTTTGGGGAAAATTGTTCATTTTTTAAAAAATTTAAACACAAAATTACAACTCAACACAAAATGTAAGAAAAATGAAATCAGGCTTTATTTACATCGTATCTTGGTCAATCAAGATTAAGCATATTTGGCCTAGACGTGTACTTAATCTTCTGTAGTGCACTGATTTGAAGTGGAATGTCATTTTGACTTAATGTTCATATATAACTGAGCATTCAGTACAATGTGTGTTTGAATGTTTTAGATATAAAGTATAGTAAAAAGTTATTAGTTATGAGTAGGTCTTCTAAATTTTTATATTTGTGGTAGTGTTAACTTCAAGTCCATTTTAAGTACAGTAAAAAGTATAAACAAATTATATGTGACTAGAAAGCTAGTACACTACTCACAAAAATTAGGGGATATTTCATTAAGAGACATTTACTTTTAAAATATCCCCTAATTTTTGTGAGCATTATAGCATACTTTAAAGTGCAAAATTGTATAGCAATAGTAAACATTCCAACTAATAAACAATAGGTCAATAAGTCTACTAAGGTATACTATACAATAGGAACAGAAGTACAGTATATAACTGGAAAACAGTATATATATATATATATATATAAAGTGGGCCAATAAGTTGCAAAGTACTGAATTAGACCGCTTACTAACTATAAATACAATGATATTCATACACGCTCTACAGAAAGTATAAATGATCTTTTAAATATGATAATATGATCTTTATGTATACTTTTTTCAGTTAGGCGAGGCTTGTGTGCTAAAGTACTGTAGTCATGCACTTTCCATCTCAATTGGAAAAGTAGGCTTCAAGAATGGCAAATTAAAAATGAAGGTATAATAGAACAATAATTTGTGTGTGGTCGATCAAGTTGCAGGTCACAGAGACTCAGTGGAAACTGACACTGTATCAAATGACATCATACCTGATCAGTTTCTCTCTTGACTATTTCTTGACTGGACTAAAGATGCCACATGCTGTATCCAGGAATGAGTTGAGAACTGTGGTAGTCTAATGGTTAAGGAACTGGACTATGGACCAGAAGGTCCAGGGTTCAGCTCCCACCTCGGCCAGGCTGCCACTGCTTGGTCCTTGTAAGGTGTATGCTAAATTACATAAATGTAAATTGGGGAAGTCTGTGTTAATAGGCTGCACAAATCTGTGTCATTTTTTGTTGTGCAAGCACTATGAAGCAAGTTACCTTGTAAAAAGTGCTTGTTGGCAGTTGTTAAATAAAGCTCTGTATTGCTAAACTATGCATTTTAACTGACTTTGCTTTTCAAAGCAACACAAGAAAGTTTACTTTTGAATGTTACTGTTTTGAGGATTTTCATTTAAACCTTGGGATTTTCATTTAAACCTGAAACTAAATTTAGCAAATGATAAATTTGAATACGTTCCAGGAATCAGTGACTGTGTCTCAAGTTCTAATTTTAGTGAATAAACAATTGGGCAAAACTCTCCTTCTATGATGGCCTAGTGCCTCATCTCTCCCTATAAAGTGTTTTAAATGACTTTATCTCTGAGGCAACCCAGGATGAACTACATAAATGAGCCCAAAGGAGCTGTAAGAGTGTTTGTGTCAGAATAAAATACATAAAGTCATGCCTATGCAAAAGATACGTACCTTTGTGTGATTTCTTTAGGCGTGTCTATATAGTTTATGTGCAAGAGCATGGAAATGAAACGCCATGACTCAAAGTGCTCTCTGACTCACACACTGCAGCCATGAGGATTCTGGGTAAAAAGATAAACTGGGCAAACAAGCAGATTCAGGTCAGCCTGAAGAAAAGCAAGCCCTTGCCTTTCAGTTTCTTTCTTTTTCTCTCGCTCTCATTTTGAGTGAAGTACAATGGTTTATAACTGCTGGCCATGTCTAATGATACTTTTGCTGACTTGAAATTATTTTGAAAGTGGCTTGTCTGTGCATTACTCTGGAAACACACACTCCTCTGATTGCACGAAATGTCTTTTAAACACCCCATAATTACAATCTCCAGGTGGCCAGAAATGGCAGGTAACCATAGTAACAATAGGTGCTAACGAGATGTGACACGATGGCCGTATGGACTCAGGACAGCAACTAAGCGTTCCACTATAGTATTCTTGCCTGTAAAATCGTGTGCATGTGTGTGTGTGTGTGTGTGTGTGTGAGTGACTCAACATAGTTCTGATGGGTATGCCCAACACAATCATTACTACACTTGCCATTTCTGTCCCACCTGCTCCACAAACTTAAAATGTGGTCAGTGCCTTAACAGCTGGAAGACAGGGTTCATATTTGCCTATTTTCCAAAAGGCTCTTTGTATTTATGTTTAGTCATTTTTCAGATATCCTTGTCCAGTGTGAGTTACAACCAATACAATCTTACAAGCCTAGCAGTTTTAGTTTAAGGGTTTTGCTCAAGGACCCAACAGTGGTAGTTTGGAAGAGGTATGATTTGAACCCTAGACCTTCTGACCTACAGGCCAGTTGCATAACTACTACACAACAGTACATCCGTGCATCAGCCTACATAATTCCCCTCTGACCCTTTTCCCCTTCCATATCAGGCCATAGCAACCTTCTGTGTCCTGCCTATAAATACCTCAAGAGTGCCCTCACTCTGGTTCATTTCCTTGTTGGATCTTCTTCTTCTTTGGGTTTGTATTAACACTTTGCAATGGCATCACATTTATCACAATAGCACTATCTGTTTGTTTTAGTACTTCTGTGGGATTAGCATAGTCTGTGTGTAGTAGTACTTAGCATTGTGTTAGCATTATGTTAGCATGGTTTTTGTTAGCTTTAACTGGTGAGACTTATCCTCATGTGTTAGGATTGCTAGCTGTCTCGCTAGCATAGCGTAGACCTTTCTGTAGTCAATGCTTTGCACCATGTCTAATGTGACTTGTGTACTTGCACCTGCTTCTATCTCAGTCCCCTTGTTCTCTATTGAACACTACAGTATGTATGTACATTATTGTGCAAAAGTCTTAGGGCACCATTAGATTAGATTAATATCAAGACACTTTTTGGAACACTGTGAGATCATACTGGGATAACATGGATCATCAGATTTTGCACAGACTTGTGAAGTCCATAGTAAAGTCCTGGCTGAGTAGTTTCCGGGGTACATCCCCAGCTATTGAAATATACCTATTATATTATAATATATCTTAACTGAGGGGAATCTACAGATATCTTTCCCGATCTAATCCTGCAGCACTTGGTGTAAATATTCTCTTGCCTGGCCAATGCCTGGACAGTGCCCAGGATATCCCATCACCACATTTGCAAGGTTTTCTGTTCTCAGCACTACAGTTGCACCAGGCATTAATACTCCCAGTGAGAATGCTCTCCTCTGTGGTAGTGAAAAAAAATACAGGATAGCTGGGGAACTTTGGAACTTGACTGTCTGAGATGAGAGAGATGTCTTGCCTCCCTTTATACAGTATTGCTGCAGTGAGTAATGAGATGTCCTGAGTGATATATATGCCAAGGTGCCTGAAGTTGCATACTCTCTGAACTGGAAGTTGACAATGTGTATGATAAATTAGAAGATGTGAATTTAAAAAAGTGATTTTTGCAAGAAAATTGTCTGCAGTCATTACGTTGCTGCATCAGAGATACTGCTAAAAACACTAGTGGAACACTACACTCTATACAGCATCTGAAACCTACCTTATAACACTTATACATACCGTTCCCTCCAGAAATACACAACACAGTGACTTCTGTTGGATTTGTTCTTATTTTGTAGTTATTGCACTATGCACTCAACAACTGTTCAAATACATGTACAGAATACAATGTAGAGAAAAACCACACACGCACTGCAGAACCAAAATACGTGTATAAATGTGCACAAAAGAATATAAACATAAATAAATATAAATTTCTGTCAGCACACAACCAAGAGGTAATTAGTCCACATGAAGAAACAGCAAGAACATACATTGTAATACACCCTACCCCCCCCCAACACACACACACTACACCCCATAAAAACATGGTAAAATTGAATTGTGTACAAACTTATATATTTCACTTATATTATTTTATACTATAATGCATTCCTACTTATGCTAGAAGTTAGAAGACAGATCTGTTGACCATATGGATTGTCATATGCTCAGTTCTCATTTTGGGTCATCAGACTTGTTAGTGGCTTGTTTATTGTATCTCTACATCTTGTTGACCCATTGTTCAGCTGCATTTGCACTTTTTCATTGTATAACTTCTGCAAACATAAATACCACTGCATGAACTATGCTGACCTTTGTTGTAGAAATATACCATTTTTTTATAATCATAATCATTCTATTATTTACTGAAGCATTCCAAATAAACACATTTATTTGCGACAATGACAATAGTATTTATTCTCTATAAAATACGATAATATCAAGAGAACAATGTAGGAAGGTTTAAAAATCAGTATGTCTATCACAGCTCTCTTGTCTTGTACTTTTCCTCAATAAACAAGATTTGGTTTAGTTGATCACCTAATCGGTACCTCATTATGTAGAAGGAGGAAAATACACATACGTGTGTGTATGTTGATCTTAAGAACATTTGGAGGGGTCTCTTAATTTTTTTCCAGAGCTGTAAATATCATAAAGTTGTATTTTACTGCCATATTACCCTTTGTGGAAAGTGACTGAGGATAGGGTGTCTCACTGGTTGAGGGTCTGGGCTAATAATAAGCAGGTTGTGTGTTCCAGCTAGGCCAAGTTGCCACTATTGAGCAGTTGAGCAAGGGCCTTAATGTTCATCTTTACAGGTTACTTGTAAGTCTCTTTGGATTGACAATCTGTCACTTAATGTTCTTAAAAATAAATAACCAGTATTTCTTCAATACATCTGCTGCAAATCACAGGAACAATTGTGCTGTAGCTCAGCATTACCTTGTTCCTTGGCTTGAGTAATAGGTGATTATCTCAGACTAATCCTTAGGATGTTGCTGGAAAAAGAAAACAGAGAGACACTACAGTGACCTACACACTCAACTACATTTCACCTTCTCCTAAGCCAACTCATTTTCCTGCAAATGTTACCTACACCTATACTGTTTAAAATGACACAACTATGTTGTTTGAAACGGACTGTTAGACAAGACTTAACAAAGACTCAGGCTACTAATCTGTAGATGATTGCGTGGTACTGAAGGTGCAACTTTGTACATAAATTGCTTCAGATTGCAGGATTATCCCGTAATACTGTATAAGGGTTTAAGGCATCAGAACCCATTTCTTGCAGTCTAACCTTAAACCCTTCCATTGGCCTATCGGATCATAAGAAAGCTGATTAGCCAGGCATGTCGTGGAGGTGTGTCCTCTTGCTAAGGTGATTTCAGAGACACAGGAGCACTGTCACTTTAAGAGAGTATATTTAGTTAGGCAGTTCAGTGGTCATCAGCAGCAGACCAGGACGTTAAGGGTGGAATTAGAAAGGTTCAAAGTGTTAAGAGGGATATTTGGGGATCAGGGAGACTTAGATACCACAAATGAAACTTCAGCCAAGCACTCGGTACTCTGCCCATCCAAAGGAGACAGAAAATACTGAAGGTATGTGAAGATATCTGCCTCATATTGTTCTTATCGCTTTACTCTTACAGTACCTTGTTTTCTCTCAATGTTTCTCATATTTACTTTGTGTGTGTGTGTGTGTGTGTGTGTGTGTGTGTGTGTGTGTGTGTGTGTGTGTAAACAGTGACATAGTGTTTGTGTGTGATCTGTTTGCACTGAGTGTCTATTCCCTTGATATGAATGGTGTTGAATTAACTGTCAGATGGAAACATAAACAGATCTTACATTTTAGAACGTAGCACAGTGTAACAGACACCACAAATGTATTGACATCTTGAACCTTCAAGGACCGTTTTGCAAGCAAGTCCAGCTTGATTGTTGTGGGCCTGACACAATATTGTGTTTATAGAGGTGGCATATTCAAAATTAATGAAGGTCACAGCATGTCAGATCAAGTTTCAGGCTTGTGTTACGCACTGTTCATGAACTACAAATACACGTCCTCACGATAAACGCCCATTATTTCCTTGGACTGTGGTATTAGAGCTCACAGTTATATTGTGGGAACTGTGCAGCCCACAGTTTCCACTTGAGAGCATTAAAGGCATTACTGTTTGCGCCACTGGGCAGTCATGGATGGGAAGAGCTGATTGTACTAGCCTATCAGTGATCGCTGTAAGAGCAACATAGAGGTCAAGATGTAGTAGTACATTAACGGAAACACTTGTGTTCCTAATCTGTTAAATTTTATGTGGCGATTTTCCTTGTGCTGACAGTAGATAATGCTAATGAGCGCTTAACTTGCTGCTAATATGGTTAGATCTCTTGAACTGACACACTGAGTGCATTCCTTGTATCTTAAGCTGATAAGAGCCACTGAATGTTTATACCAAACTCTGTGGTTTCTGTCAAATAACACTTATTTATATGACAGTAAGCCTGAACTTACAGTTATTCATTTCCAGTCTCAAACAAAAACCACAGTAATGGCAACAATAAGGCCACACTCTCAGGCAACTTTATTAGGTACACCCTGCTAGTACTGCTTTTTTGCCTTCTTAACTTCTTCATGACATAGATTCAACAGGGTGCTGGACAAATTCCTTAAAGATTTTGGTCCATCTTGACATGATAGAATCACATAGTTGCAGCACATGATGCTGTGAATATCCTGTTACACCACATGCCAAAGGTGTTCTATTGGATTGAGATCTGCTGACTGTGGAGGCCATTTGGGTACAGTGAACACATTGTCATGTTTAAGATGATGTGAGCTTTGTAACATTATCCCATCAGGTAGCCATCAGAAGACATGCTCATAAAGGGATGAACATGATCAGCAACAATACTCAGATTTCAACAATGATCATTTGGTATTTAGGGTATACAAGTGTGTCAAGAAAATATCCCTCACATTATTACACCACCAGCACCATCCTGAATTAGTGATACAAGGCAAGATGCATCCATGCTTTCATGCGGTTTACACCAAATTATCAAATCTATCATCTGAATGTCGCAATCGAGGCAACTCTACCAATTCTATTCTTGTCTTGCAGGGACACATAACGTTTCTTTTTTGCTACTGGACTGCATTTGATTTGTGGCCAGTGAATTGTTAATCAAGAGGTTCAGTAAAATGAGCAAAGTACAATTGTGGTATTTTGTTCTGACAAAATGTGTCTAATTAAGATCAGATCACATTTTAGGAGAAAATCATTCTGAAAATGAGGTCATTCCACAGAGCTCAAACTTTCTCAAGAGCAACTGTATGACTTGAAACCAACATATCTTAATCAGGAGAGCCATGTTGTCTTGTTGTCACAGTTTGTGAATACAGCAAGTATTCATGCTTGGATGGCTCTGCACAGATGGAGTTGAATGTCACATCTGTTTGCACGGAAGCAGTGATGCATCTTGTGAAATTAAATCTTATTCACACAAACATAATATTCCCCACAGTTATATATTTTCAACAAAACTTATGTGTATATGAGTGATAGCTTATGTCAACTTACAACTTATACTTATAAGGGTGGTAAGAGGGTGCCAAAGCATAACCAAAGAAAACACAGAGATCAGTTGTGCCTGTGGATGATTTTCCCAACAGCACCCCTTCCCTCTGTTATTATTTATAGATTTTTTTACAGTCACATCATCTTCAATGACTATTCACAACAGAAGATGGGTTACATCAAATACCAGTCAAAAACATTCATACAGAGCAATTTAGAGCAATCAATAACTTAACCCATGTCCTTGGCAGTGGTTTAGACATTAATGGCTGTATTTTGAGTTATTTTGTGGTACGAATAAATTTACAATGTCATATAAGCTGCACACAGACTACTTTTAATTGTTTCAAAGTGTCAATTTGTCAGTGTTATCCTATGAAAAGATAATCTGCAGAAATGTGAGAGGTGTACTCAGTTTTGTGATACACTGTATGTCCAAAAGACTCTCCCAGAACTTAATCTGGGTCATAGTGGTTACCTCATATGGAACACTGCACCAGCCAAGAGCATTTATTAAGAAAACACTTTCACTTTTATTGTAAATTCAACTCATATTGCTAACTCCACTTGTGTGGGATTTGCATGTCCTCCCCATGCTTGCAGGGTTTTACTCCAGGTACATCTGTTTACCTCTGATGTGCCAAAGACATGCATTAGGTTAACTGGTAATGATGTGGCCTAAAAGAAACCAATAATCCAATCCAGTCCATAAATCACAAATTTACATCACACCACACATTAGGCAGACTTATTGGAGGAACTTACAAGAGTGTTTTGTGAACATAAAATACATATTTTTTTAAATAGTTTAGTGCAATAGAAGTGCAATCTCAGTCTTCTTTTAAGTGCTTAGAGAAGAGGTCAGACATAGCGGAAGTTTACTCTACCACCTGAGTCCCAGTGCAGGGCAGCATCTTTATGCTTGTTTTCCTTTAGCCTAGAGGGGTGGTTCTGGTTTAGTGATGTTTGGGGGTTCAAAGACACAGAGTATTCTTTAAGTAAAGCCTTCAGGTAGGAAAGGGTCAGTCAGTTTTTAGCTTTGCAGTGAGCAATAAATGTGATGTGGGCAGATATAGGAAGTAAGCAAATGTACTGAAGCAGTGGGGTGACATGGAAGAGCTTTAGGAAATTAAAAACTAGGTGGCTGCTGTAATACAGAAGCAGTTGCAGGGGTTTGATTGTCTGCATTGGAGACCTGTATTTAGTTTTCACACTGTGGTTGATGCTATTAAGCTAATGCAATTATATAATATAGGCTCCTGATACTTGATTCAGTCTTACTGCATTAGGCTGCCTATATGAACTGATATCTGACTTTAGATGGGCTTGAGGCCTTGGAGACTGATTTCACAGGCTCCTCAATGTTTAGTCACAGAGATCAATGAGGGTTATCCTGCTTCATGACTGCAGAATGCTCAAACTGAATTGTGTGTGGGTTCCAAAGCATAGCTGCTACCTAGCACAATTTCTTAGTACTTATATTCAAATACAAAATCCAGGGTTAGTAAATAAGCCTTCGTTAGTTTGCTCCTGTTGCAGTGGACAGAATTGTGGGAAACCATTTTCCTTTTCAGCATTTATGCCTCCGGTTGTGTCCATATGGAAGAGAATAGATTGAGGTGCATACTGATTAGGAGTCTGTGCCTGGGTGTTGGTGCAATCACGAGAATATGATCTTTCCAGTCGTTTGATGACTTAACCTTTTGGGCGGTGACTCACTCTTCGAAACTAATGACTTGTGTGAAATATTCAGCAATAGAGCAGCCTTATTTGAAGGAACTGTTTTCACATATTCCTATTTACAGCTAATGTGTTTACTGCTTCATTTAAAGGCTTGTTTTTCCCTAAAATACTTACATAAGCTGATCTTCTAAATGAGAGCATAATCCAAGCTCTGCAAAAAAGAAACAAAAGTAGATATTTATACACACTTAAGTGAACCCATATGAAGGAAATTCTAATGAAAGTCCAAGGACATTTATTCATTTAATGGATTTAACAACTGCCCATAAATTATCATTGTTTGTGTGATTTTCATCTAAATGCTTTTGAAGGCAACAAGGAAAATTAGTCTTTGTGTGTGTTAATTCCCTATATAATACAGTTATTCCATTTGCAACCGACATGCACTCAGAGATAATTCAGAGCAATGGCATGTCCCATTTTGGGTTGGGAAACTAGTGTACCAAGGGAAAACTATATGGACATGAATGGGGAGTCATGACAAGAACTTCAAGAAGTAAACAAACCCTGTTCTCTGAAGCTGTGTGGTACTTGCCAGTACCAGCTGCTATACCATCATGTGGCATTTGGAGAATCGACTTAGCTACAGAAATACAATCCAAGCAATTATGGGTAAAAGACCTTGCTCAGCAGGCCATCCTGGCACAGGAAGTTCTTGACATCAGTGTTTGGTTTTGGCTTCCACCAGAATGTTAACACTACACACTAACCGCATTGCAGCATTAACTTTAACATATAACAGTTACTGAACAAACAAACAGAGTGACAGTTTTACCAGTAAACTCATCCCACTTGGGATTACTGGGCACCTCCCTTTCGTTTTCCTCACACCTATGGGCCCAACAGTGACAGCTTGGTAGTTCCAGGACTTGAACCCTGGATATTCAGGTCAACAGCGCAGTACAATAACCACTACCTCACTCACTCTACAAGACTAGACTATGCAACTCAACCAACACCAGCCCAGCTTGGCTTAGCATAAACCAGTCTACATCACCTGGAAATATTACTGTACAAACAAGCACAAATCATCTGAAAAGGCATAATGGTATTGTTAGGGTTCTTACCTTTCGCCCCGGAGTGTTCGGCCGTCCTCGCCGGTCGCCATTACAGAGCTATCGGTGAGGCGGTTTATATCCAGTGTCCAATTTACGACCTG
>JAUZSU010199151.1:0-11707 GCA_034780255.1 Parotocinclus maculicauda | reverse complement strand
AACAGTTGTCTGCTAGATGGGTTGGTGAACTGGTTTGTGACTTGATAGGTCTGGCTAAATGGATCTGTGGTAAGTCCTGAGTAGCAGCTCTATCACTGTTTTACAGTAAAACACTGCCTTTAAAGGTCATTTCCCCACAGTCTGGCTGGTCTGAACCACAATAACACAAAATGGCTCCAGAGCCACAAAGGAGTACCATTTTTGTCTCTCGCTTGCTAAACTGTTTTTGACTTAAAAGTTATTTTATGTTTCAGTAAACAGAATGTCTCGGAGTCTGCTGTTCTGGTCATCAAGGTGCTAATCACATATTAAAGGAATACTACAGTTAATTTTAGCCATATCTACCACATCTTTAGCGAATGAGCAAAATACCATGGACAATAAGGCAATATGTTTCCCAGGTCAGAATCTCAATTTTAAGGAATTTAGGCATGATGGGGTATCTGTAAATGTAAACTTTCAATCAGCACATTGTTTTTGTAGAACTAAGTTTTATAAAATAAGTCAAAAAGTATAGAAAAGTTTGGAGAACCTCCCAAAACTGCATTGGGAAGCCTGGAGCAAATATGGCAAATATGAGGTATTAAGAGACAGTGTTGTCTTTTTAAATTAATTGCTTTTGTGTTTTAACACTCTGTTATTCAAGTCTTTTGCGGATTTGTGTTCTAGACAGTTGCACTTTTGCAGGGTTCAGCACAATAATTTAGTCGACTTTTCCTCAAAAACTACCCCTACCTAGACTTGAACAGTTGATCAGAAATACATTGCTGAATAAAAGTATTAGGCCACTGTTAGATTAGGTATGTGCCATCGTTTTAGCAATTATTTAATGACCATATATGAATATTCTTCCACTTGCACATGTTGGCAGCAAATGGCAGCTACATTGGGATGCTATTTGGACATTTCTTCAGTCCAAAGAAGCTTTGATCCGAAATGGTCTTTTTGGAAGGGTAGCAGACACCTTTTTTAGCAAGGGAATATCAGGGTTAAAAGGTTAAACTATGCTAAAGCTCACAATGAATATCAGTGCAAAAGAGTATAATGAAGTGACGAATCCAATAAATAATTGGGTCCAATTATCGGCAATAAGCCATATATGGTCATTAGAGCATTGCTAAAACAACAAATCTGTACTGTACACAACAGAAAGAATTAAAATAAGAATGTGTACAATTATTTTTCACCCACCCTACCTTGTTTTATTTACCCTACTAATCCTGGTCATGATTTGGTTGAGGGTCCAGAGTCTATACCATAATTCACAGGGTGCAGGTAGAAGTGAGTTCTGATCAGGATGCCAACCCATCTCAGGGCTCAACGGGATATGCTGTTGCAGCAACCTGCCTCCCTCCCTTCACACAGAGACAGTTGTGAGACTGTCACCCAGCCCGGTTGGCCTACACAGCTGGGACTTGAACTGGGGTCTCCATGTTAATGAGCTAGCAAATTGCTACTGCATCACACAAGCGTGATTGTGTGTAATGTGAAAGTTCAGTATTTGCCCTGGCTGGTCTGCTGTTTAGACAGTACAATTGTAAAACTCCTTACAAGGTAGCTGATTTAAAAAGAAAGTGCTGCTAAACCGTGTCTTACCTCACAACTGGGGTATGTAATAAAGTGTTGTTAGCTACTATAAACGTTTAATTCTAACAGTTTCTTCTCCACTCCAGGGCTGCATCCCAAACATATTGTATACTGTGTGAGAATAATGAAGTTTATAGAAGTACAGCACTGTGCAGAATTGTTAGTCTACCAATAGATTTGTTGTTTTCGCAATTATTTAATGACTGTATATAACACATTGTTGACTGGACCCAAATATTTCACACTTATTGTGTGATTGTGTGATTGTGGGATTGGTCACTCGATAATATTCTTTTCTTCCAGTTTTTGTGGGCTTTTTACACTGATTCCCTTCTGAAAAAATAGTTTCCTGCCTGCTACCCTTCTGAAAAGAACATTCTAAGGTTCTTCAGACTACTGAAGGGTCAACCCGCTGAAGAAGCTACCAGGTGCCAGCTCACACTAAATACCATCATCTATCAATTTGTTTTTCTGATTATATTGAGTAACTGCATGCAGGGTGCCCTGGGTCCTTTCTGTATGTTCTCCCCTTGTCTGTATGGGATTACCAAGGGTTTCTCTCACAGTCCATAGACATAACTGACATAACTGGTGTCTCTAAAGTGACCCTTAGTGTGTGTCCTATGATGGGTTGGCGCATGCACCCAGAGTTGCCTGGTGGGCACCGTCTGACTGGATGGAAATAATGGAATACTGCATACAAAGTTTCTGTGTTTTCTGACTGTGTGCTAACAAATAGACTGGGAGATAATTATATATGGTGCTAAACTAACGGTATATCCAGTCTAATGGGATCTAATACTTTTGCACAATACAGTAGATTTGGCTCATAGTATAGTACGTACACTTGTGGTTAAAGCTCTAGTCACCACTCTTTGTCTTTACAATTCAATCACTGAGGAGTTGCTTAACTGTGATCTTTCTGTTTGTGAGTGACTTTTTCAAATCCCCTAGCCTCAGCCATTTACATTTACGGCATTTAGAAGATACCTTTATCCAGCGCGACTTACAACTCGTACAATCTTACAATCCAAGCAGTTGTGAGTTAAGGGTCAAGGAAAAAACTGTGCAGCTTGGCAGAGGTGGCCAGACATTCTGGTCCAGAGTGATCTACTGCTAGGCTAGGCTACAACAGTCCACAAATGTAAATAACCTGTGCTTGGACAATAAATATAAACTTACTGTAGTGTTGGTTAAATGAACAACACTACAACCTCAATGCTGGGAAATATAGTTAATCATAGTTGGTGTTCAACAGTCTCATCTGAAACCACATGTTGTTTGCTAAATTTAATATCAAGGTCCTAATGACACCATTGGTCGGGTACCAGTTTTGGACACTGTTCAGTACGGTATTTACCAGACTGTCATACTCCACATTTACCTTGAAAATGTTTTTTCCTCAGTAGAGTTCACCCACGTATAGTGGCACATCATTACTGGCCAGTTGCTACATACTAAATAGTATGTCATAATAAGAACACTCCAGTGGTGGTGCATTATTTTGGCATGCTATGTAGTAGTGTTTTTTTTTGGGCTATCTGACTCAAACACACTAATCTCATATCAGCAAGAGTCCAAGCTCAACCCACATTTCACATTTCTTAACTAGCTCATCCCTGAGCAGGTGGGTGGCTACTTTGCATGCTTCTGCTTAATGTTGTGAGTTTTTTTTAAACTTCCTCGCCCCTACCCATTCAAACCGTTTGAAAGCCTGAAGCATAAATCAGGTTTTAACAGGGTTGATGAGTCAAATTCACTGCAGGTTTCATTTTAACCAAGCTTCAGCTTCACCTGATCGACTGTGTAATGATGGACTAAACAAGTCATTTAGACACATTAGGGGAACCTCGAAAATCAAAGAAACCTGTGCAAGAACAGCATTTTTGGCTAATATTATTTATAATTAATGCTTGTAGATTTTATAATCACCTTCTTAACTCATACGTGCCCATGTGATGTGATTTATAAAAATCATATATAATTATCCCATAAGAACCAAGGTTTTTCTTATTGGATGGCAGATGGATTATCTGATATTCACAAATAATGGTCAGGACGTGTCATCCAAGGTTTTGAGTGAAAACAAAGGAGAAAGCTGCACCAGTACGTGTGCTATACATGTAACCGTGGGCTCTGATGGGTCAATTACCTGCCCAGACTTATATTATTAGTACATTTTGAGGAAATGCATTGATCATTTAACAAAATGTTCTCAATATAGTGCCATGTGTATAAGCTAGTCCACGATAGTCTACAGATCCTGAAGATGAGAATTACAGTGCTGACGTGAGTCAGTATTTTGGCATTAGCCACAAATTGAAGTCTGAATAAAGTTCTGGTCAGCAACCATTGTATATGAGAAATGCAGATCTGCCCTTTGTCACACTTGCTTATTATGAACCATGTTTTGTAGGGGATTAAATGGCTTTGAGAAACTGAAATTGTGGTAATTTTAATGTTTTCAACGTCTTTTGTCAGTACAGGGCTTGGCTTGTGTAGGAGCACAAACCCTCATGTGCCAAGAAGTTCAAAAAGGAGTAGGAAGCCTGTAAAGACTAAATAAATGGGTTATAGTTCTGTAGTGAAGAATAGGAGCAGAAGCAGAGGATTTGGGTAAATAGGCATTGATTGAAGGATAAAACAGATGCCCTGTCCCCTACATGCCCTGCTTTAGTGTGGGACTGTGCTCTAACCCGTCTGTCTTTAAGATCTACACCCACTTTGGAGGTCGGAGAATAGAGTTAAAGTATCCTTCCTCAGGTCCTCTCATCTGCAGAACTGCACATATAGAGGTGAGTGTGCCAGATATCATTTAACCAAAGCCTGGCTTTGCACTTCAACTGAACTGGAAGGTGTGAAAGACACACAGATCCCTGAGAGACATAAAAGCCTCCCATGGAGGCACAAAAGATAGACACACATATAGAGGAAACTGATAAAATCCTTTATCAAGTCTAACCAGGTGACCAACTGAACCCATTTCCTCTTACACTAATGCCATCATAGTTGGAGCCAAATCAATAATGGTTTTGGTACATAGAGAGTCTGAATATTTAGAGGTTGTTTTGAAGTATATTTTTATGAACCTTTAGTGGTTACGTAAAGCTGCTCTTAGCATATGCTTCCCATTATTTAAAAAAAAACAGGACTGAGTCTGATGTGAGAGCAGCTGGAGGGCAAATCCATACGTTTCATCATAACATGCAAACCCAGCTTAATTCTAAAGTTGTACTTGTATGCACCACAGCATTTCCTATCCAAGAGCTCGTTTGAATTTCACTTGTCAATCCTCCTTAAAACACTGGAAAAGTCCAGGATACTAGGCAAGGCATTTGGGGGGAAAACCCATTGTATTTCTCTTGTGGAGCACTGGAAATTGAATGTCTGTCATGACTTTGATACCTGGCCCTTAGGCAGCCGATCTGATAAAGTGGTCCCTGTAGTTGAGCTCAGAATATGAACAAATTAATTTTGTTCTTTTGTTTTGGCTTTTGGCTAACTCTAGACCGTTAAGGATTTTAGAAAGGTACTTGTGGAGATTTGTAGAAAAACAATATATAATGAAAATGGCTATTTTTCTAGGACTGGTGTATTTGTAGTTTTTTTTTATTTAATTTTTTTATTTTTTAACCTTTCCTGGTAGAGGTAATCTCACATTGTAGTACATTATACTGGTTTGCCTTGCTGCTACTATGCTTTCACTTTGTTTAGGTTTTTTGAAGCTTTGCGACAACTACATGAAAACCAAAGATTGTGGGATGTTACCTGTCATGGGCTTTCTTCAAACTTTATGGGGACACTTGAAGTGAGAAGGCCAGGCATTCAGTAACATCACAAGCTGCCCTTGAAATGAAAATACAGGTATGTACCTTTTAAGGTCTATTCTATTAGCATTCATTTTGCTTTATTGTCTTGAGGTCTTAAATTATCATATGGAACAAAAATGTCTTGTATACATCTAATTCATGTCTGAATGAATAAAAATAAGTACGAGCCATACAACCCTTACAACGCCTGCTGACAGAAAAGCGAATCACAGTTTGAAGGCAATGAACAACAGCATTCCTTTTGGGTTTGTCAGCAGTAAGTGTTTAAAATTTATAACAGATGCAAATATATGATTTACTTTTTCATATTGTTTTTAACTACGCTGCTAACAAAATACAAGGGTATATTTTAAAGTGAACATGAAGAGGATCCCACAAGAACTGCTGGACAATCTGATCCTGTCCATGTCCCATCACTGACAGTGTGTTTTGTCAGTATTGGGTGACCATACACCCTACTGAACAGTCAATGTGTGGCACTCTCGTCCAGTTTTACATACTTCTGTTCATCCCCATGAATATCACTTGCTACTCAATCACTATAATGAAGATTGTGTTTCATTTTCATAATTGAACAAATTTCTTTGATGTTTCATTTGTTTTTCTGATGATCTTGTTTAATGTAATTCCTTCCTATTAATTTTGAAATAGCCCCTCATTTTTGTGAACAGTATAATATTGTTTAAATTAAAACATGATGTCTAAAGTATACAAACTATATGTGACTATGGTAATGTCCTTTTTCCATATTAATGTCTATTTTGGTCAACATCCAACATTTAACACATATGTATATACTGATCATATGACTTGATTAGATCTTAATCCAATAGAGCAGGGTTCTCCAAACTTTTTTGTACCAGGGACAAGTTTCATGCATGAAAATATTTCTGCGGACCAGGTAGAGGCATGGGGGTTCCAATAACAAAAACCAGGCAGTTCATAGTATGTAATTCTATAATTACATTTTATATTAGACAATTACAATATATAATAAGTTGACAGAAGAAGGGCTTTCAGTGATTTTGTCTCAATGTGGCAAAGGTTTTTGAGGGTTCCTTAGCTTCATTAGCTAGTCGGTCACCGCTAATTGGGCATAGCTTCATTTTTTCTTATAAATGTAGCTTTCTTTTTGCTGGCAGTCTGTGATTCTTCTGCTGTCCTGTTGTTTGCTTGTACTTTCCAGAAAATAGTATATTTTGTTTTTGGCTCATTTTTATTAAAGGGTTAGCTTGTGCGGCTGAGAAGTGAACTGGTGTTAAGTGTGATAGTGAGTCTAAAATACAGTCCAAAATAAATTTCCGGATGACTAATTAAGGAAAAATTATTTTAAACACAATATGCTTTTCTTTGTAGCCCGGTACCAAATAAGCCACGGACCAGTCCAGAGACACCTGCAATAGAGCATATTTGCGATGAGGTGGAATGGTATATTTGCATCATGGATGTGCAGCTGACAAATCTGCAGTAACTGCGTAAAATCGCATCAATATGGAACCAAATATATAAGGAATGTTTTTAGCACGTTCTTAAATCAATGCCATATAGAATTAAGTCACTAAGTTAAAAGCTGATATTAGCATGGTATACCTAATAATAAAGTAGAAATAAAGTGCATGTCAAAGTCTGAAATGTATTAAGACAGTAAATGTACAGGTGTGTTTTGTTATTAACATTTATCGCATTCACATGAATTTCATTTTACATTTGCTGGACTGTAGTTACTTTGGATCTGCTAAGAACTACATATCTGACACCGTATAGACACAGTCCTAATTCAGATAGCCTAATATGGTTTATTAATGCCCAAAACGACTGTCCTAAGTTAATTCTTGAGTAACTTCCTTTGTCAATATGAACAGTGTTGTAAATTGTTTGTACTAATGACAAGAGGTGTAATTGATTCAAATTCATGGTGAAAATACCAACATATTCCTTTAAGTTTAGTAGTTGGCTGTTTTTGTGAGCAAGAATTTTGTAACAGCCAGTAGCGATTAGCACAGTAATCAGATGGAAAGTACTCGCCCTGTTGTGATGCACACACACACTGTTAGAAGGCTGGGCCTCACTGTGTATTGTAATTCTTTAAGCTCTCCACATCAGCAAGGAATAATGGAGCGTGGCACCACTGCAATAACTCACTGAACTGATTCAATCATACCTCTATTTCTAGTGACAGCATCAACATGGCTTTTATTCAAGGACTGGTCACAGAGATTGTGCCTCTCTCCGTTCAAAAAACACACTGTGTGCACACCAATGAGTAATCGACTAGACCCTGACGCAGACCTTTTGTATCCAGGGATCCCAGTGTACTATACAGAATATCCAGTCACAGGAATGAGGTCAAGGTCAAGTTTGCATAGCAACGTGTTATTTTGGCCCCCAGTTAGAGCATTGTTTTTAGACCTTGCTTTTTAACACCCCCACCCACACACACATACTTGCCATGGCCACAAAGTGAATATGTGTCCGATACTGTTGTGAGATGCTGCCAGAAGTGTGTGTAAGAGAAAGGAAAGAAACCCTGTAACAGAGCTGAGGTGAGGTACACGGGGCGTACATTTGAAAGTCAATTTGTTGTCAACCTATTGTTGGCTTTGCTACACTCTGCCAACCGTAGACAACACACCCGGATACTATCTGATCATAAAGATGGTATGATAGTGGGAATATGGTGACAGATTTTCATTGATGGAGCTGGTAAATTATGCCCAGTAGCATATGGGTTACAGTCAGTTATTGTTGACCAGTAATGTGCACCTATTATGTAGTTTCTTTTGATACTAACACGGCAGATACGGTTGCTTTACTATGGAAAGTGTAGGGTCCAGTCATAAATGTTGTAGGTCATATCACATAAGGGCACACTGCTTGTCCTTGATAATAATTCATAGTTATGGACTGTTTTTTCTAAAGCAATTATCATGGCACTTGGACGGGGTAACCCACCATAATGGTCATTTGTTCCAGTTGGTGCCATCTGGTCTTGAGGAAAAATTGGATGGGGGTGCCATCCCTTGGTGCTGTGTGACCCATCCCTGCTACATACTTGCCTGTCCTCTAAGAATTTCATGATAGGCTCTGGAACCCACAAAGAACCTGACCAGAGTAATAGGGGCTTAATAAAAATGTTATTTATATATGGTAAACTGTATCAACATCAGAATTACATGGCAACCTTGTAGCATGGTGAAAGTCGTAGTAATGAATTCAAAATATTATTAAACTTATATGGCTGACCTTGCATTATCTATAATCTTTAAGAAAATCTTATAAATGGAAACAAAACAAGGCAATAGAACCACAAATTGAAATATTGACCATCCCTGCTCCATATATGTTTAGATTTTCCAAAGAGTCACATGCTTATCCTTTCACATATGTTTTCTCTCTAAAACTCATTTACAGCCCTGACGTGCCTGCGTGTAGGGGACTAATCAAAATCGAATTGTGTGTTGTGGTGTGCGTGCACACACTAAACAACATGGGGTTTAGGATGTGTAGGGGCTGGTCTGCACTCTAGTAGTCAGGGTGGAGAAATTACGAGTTTGAATAAGTTCTTATAAAAAGCAGCTTATGGTTGGTCGCAATGGTCATGTAGTATGTTTGTGTGCGTCTCTAGGGAGTAACTGCCAACATTGAACTCATAAAAACAAATTATATGGCTAGTTGCTCAAATGCATAAATGCATATTCTATGCTCTCATGCTAAGACTACAACAACAGATTGAGTCAGCCCTTGAATATCAGCATGGCTCTTCTGAGCCTCTAGAGTTACTCAGTGGTTTGAATCCGTAAGAAATGACGCCCATTCTGAGAACTATAAAGACTCAGATCTATCTCTGCTGGACTCATTAGGGTAGTGGTAGTGGCATCTCTCATTCATTGTCCTCTTGTCAGATTGTAGGCTTTAATTTCATTTTTCATGCTCAGAAGTCTTTCCATCTGAACCGCTGCGAGGCATGAAGATGATTCTTTCCTATTGTTCCACATCTGTGATTGTCTCTCTTTAGAGCTAAGCAGAAAGCATCTATGGTTACAAGGTAAATGCATTATGGTGCAATGCAAGAAAATGTAATGTCACCTATACATTCACTGATAACTATTGCTGTAGATACACTCTTTGTTTCTAGACTTTAAAAAAAATTAATCAGTTCCACTTGCCAAATAGATGCACTTGGTAGTTTTATAATTACATACTGTAATCTATCTGATTCTCTACATACAGTACTTACTATTTTCTCTAATGGACAGGACTTCCACAGATCAGCTACTATTTGGGTGGTTGATTGGATGATTTTCACCACCACAGTGACACTGTTGTGGTGTTGGTGTTTTAGGAAATGTTGTGCTGGTACAATTGGATTAGACACAGCAGTGCTGCTGGAGTTAAACACTGTTCACTCACTGTGCACTCTGACACGCAACATATTTTTAATTTCTTAATTTCACCTCCTACAGCATTGCAGTTTGTCTTTGGTGTGATTTTTTTTTTTTTTTTTTTAATGACCTGGCCAGAGTAGAAACACTACAGGATATCCACTGTTTAGAGATAATTTGTCTTGCTGAGGATTGATGAACAACCAGGTGTTTGGAATTGCTTATGTAGTCTTTTCCAGCTTCTTCTTATGTCCTTTGAAATTTGCTTTGATAATGGAAATGAACAAATATTTGCCAGGTGGTGTAATGTAATTCTCCTGGCTGTCCAACTGCATTGTGCCCAGATAGTTAAATTACAAATATTTATTTTACACTGATCCTCTGTCTGTTGGTACTCTGTTTCCAAGCTACCTGATCTCATTTACCTGCACTAACTCAGGTTTTAATTAACATTTAGATTTAGTCAGATGGCACACACTCTTATCCAGAGCATCTTGCAGCTGATGCAATCTTACAAGAGTAGGTAGAATCCAAGCAATTTTGGGTTCCTTATCTTGTCAGGGCTCCAGCAGTGGTAGCTTGGCAGTTATGAAATTTGAAAACTGGTCCTTCTGGTCCAGTACCATAAACTCCGCTCCACCTTAGTACAACTCTTTCAGTCCTAAATTTATTTTTAATGAAGCAAAAATTCCTCTGTGTAATAATTCAGTGGAGACTGAAGTAAAGCCTAGTGACCCAGTGAAAAACTTGCAGCTAAACAATGTGATTTTAAAAGGTAAGTTTTTATACAAAAATATTTAAATCACATAAAACTGTTTTTATTTGTGTCAACAGACTGAAAGTATTACATGGTATTATAAAATAATAATAATGGCTTAGAAGAATACACCGTTTTTCTAAGTTCCTATAAGGCCGTCTATGAGCCTCTCTACACTTCTGCCCTTTCAAGCTTCCTTTATGCACATAGGTTTGTAGACACATGTATTTAAACTTTGTGTCTTGATACACTCTGCTCGTAATTCGATTCACAATAAGGGGTGGCACAGATAGAACTGTCGCCTACAGATCCCCTGTGCAATTCCAGCCTTTGTCAACTGCCAGTGTGAAGTTTGCCTGCCTTTCTCATCTCTGTGTGGATTTACTCCAGATGCTCTAGTTTCCTCCCGCATTCCAAACTTGTGTTAAGTGGTCATTAACTTGGCTCCATGTGAATTAGTCTGGCTAATATGGAAGTAACCTCGTTCTTGTTGCGAATAGCCATTGTTGCTGAATGTGTCAGTAAATAACATCAAGGCCAATTCCATAATTTGTGACACTGTGGTTCCTGTGGATATTATGATTTATTTTCGTGTAATAAATCATATTTGCGTTTTGCATTGTGTAAACAATACAAAATGGTTAATATTTTCTTGTATATGTGTATGTATGTGTATGTATGTGTATATGTGTGTATATATGTGTGTGTATGTGTATGTATGTGTATGTATGTATGTATGTGTATATGTGTGTGTGTGTGTATGTATGTGTATGTATGTGTATGTATGTGTGTGTATGTGTGTGTATGTGTGTGTATGTATGTATGTATGTGTATGTATGTGTATGTGTGTATGTATGTGTGTGTATGTATGTATGTGTATGTATGTGTATGTATGTGTATGTGTGTATGTATGTATGTGTATGTGTGTATGTATGTATGTATGTGTATGTGTGTGTGTGTATGTGTGTGTGTGTGTGTGTATGTGTGTGTATGTGTGTGTATGTATGTGTATGTATGTGTATGTATGTATGTGTATGTGTATGTATGTATGTGTGTGTGTATGTGTGTGTATGTGTATGTATGTATATGTATGTGTATGTGTGTATGTATGTGTATGTATTTATCTGTATGTATGTATGTGTATGTATGTA
>JAUZSU010199140.1:0-11709 GCA_034780255.1 Parotocinclus maculicauda | reverse complement strand
TTTTCTTTATTCAGTCTCTCTCTCTCTCTCTCTCTCTCTCTCTCTCTCTCTCTCTCTCTCTCTCTCTCTCTGTCACCACCCCTTCAAGCCATGGATATAAGGGTATTGAGGGCTGCAGTATTACAGCAACTTTGAAGTTTTCTCAGACCAGCGTAAGGATGGACAACGCCACGTACAGCTACTCGTCTGACTGCACTCCGCTCACAAACTGCAAATCTTCACGCAAGCCACTTGGGTCTACAGTTGTGAACATGGGTCCAGCATCTAAAAAGCCTCTCAACGACTACTTGGTCTGGTCCCTCTGCAACACTCTGTATGTCAATTTCTGCTGCCTTGGCTTCATGGCCCTTATCTACTCCATCAAGGTGAGAACGTTCAGAGTCATTATTTCTCTTTCCATCTCTCTTTTTAACATGTTGATGTAGTAAAGTGAAATGTATGAAGCTTTTGCAGAAAGCACTGTCTACTTTTTGGAGGTTTGTCCAGCTGAGTGAGAGTGCAGCATCCCTAGATGTGAATATGACAGGAATCTTAGTGTGGTAAACAGTATAGCACTGTCGCATATATTTATGTAATAACTGTAATGCACCATAGGAAAGCAATGGTCAAATCTTCATAATAACCAATCAAATATAATAGAACTATAGTTGTGTTAAGAGTTTTAATCTATTTTACTAAATTCTATTATGTGTTTTTGAGATGTATGTTGGCTAATTCAGACACAGTGGAAGAGACAGGAAGCAAGCAGGCAGTTGCAGAGCACACACCCTGTGTGATTCTGAAATTAGAGACAGTCATATATATAAATGGAGTACAGTAATTGGTAGGTAGCTAATGGCACAGCCAGTTGTTGGGATTACAGGCAGCACAGGAGACATGTCACTCTCTTACTCTTTCTTTCACAATCACTGTCTTAGTCAAAAATATACACTCATACAGTTGTGTCTGGATTACAGCCTGACAAAACACACTACATACATGCTTTGTTTAGAATCTTAATTCTGTCACCCAATAACATATGTGAATCTAATCACTGGTGTTTACTAAGGCCATAGCATATTTTAAAGGCTTTGTTATCTGTGTGTATATATATGTACATATATATCTGTATCGCTTTGTGTATGTATATGGCTTCTCTCTACAGGCACGGGACCAGAAGACCCTGGGAGACATGCGTGCGGCTCAAGAGTGCTCAGACAAGGCCAAGTGGTACAATATCCTGGCCTCAGGCTGGAACCTGCTGGTGCCACTGCTTTTTCTCGGCCTGTTAGTGTTGCTGATCGTGCATCTGGGCAGTTTGCAAGGATCATTTGACTTCTTTGGAGAAGATGGATTCCAGAACTTCATGAAGCTCTTCGGCAGTTGGACAGACTCACAGTGAATTAATTCACAGCCAGCCAGTACAAAATAACTAATTATAGACTTATTTCCTTCTCATTTTATCTGTTCATTTCAATACTATTGAGTTACTGTATTATTATCATTTATTATTATCATTACTATTTTATTATACATTTTTATTTTCAGATATTTTTTTGGTCAATTAGACATATCCGATTCATTTTTTTGTTTCAGTTCTAATTTGAAATAAGTGTGAGCTATGTGGAATAAACTATTTAACATCCTGAATAACTGATCCGTTGTTACTGTTCTGGCATGGTGTAAAGCTCATAGACTCAAGCTGAAAAAAACTAAAGTTTGTAGTGTGAAGCTCTTAGAGTTCACTTTCCACTATAAAAGGATAAGGGTCTTTGCTTATTTCCTGAGTGTTGAACATGGTGCTGTGGTGTGTCTGAGTTGGCCTCTACTCTGTAATACTGTGGTGTGTATGTGCAGGGCCGCCCTGCCCTGTTGGGTTCCATAGCTGACCACTCCTGGCTGCTTCTAGTATTTATATAACCAAAATGACAGACCTGCCTGCCAGTGCCCACTGGTTGATCTATTTCTGCTGGATAAAAGACTGGAGACAGATGTGCAAGGCTGATTAAAGAGGGGGAAACACACATACAGAGACGTGCATGAGCACACATGCACGCACACACTTGTCTCCCCCAAAACATACAGCTTAACCCTAACCAAGATCACAGCACTGGAAGCAGCATTCATCCTTGCTCCATACATTTACAATAAATACACAGCCAGCCAGGGAGCACACAGATGTTTGAATTTGTTTTGTCACATTATTGGAACATCCACAATTTGGCCAGAGTGACATTTTAAAAATACATTGTTGGATATAGGTTATGTCGAGCATGCAGAAAAGTATTGTGGTTGTAAACAAGGCTCCAAGCATAATGAGAACCCAAAAATGCTGTATACTAAGAAGTCAGATCAAGGCATTGCTAAACCGAGAGAGTAAAATGAACACATTATTCCAAACCAGGCTGACCCAACAGAGGATTTTTGTAGGCGTAAAATCTAATATGACCATAATGCAGATCTTTATATATTCGATATTTCAGTACACAAATTGATGCATTCACCAACTGGTTAATTGTTTTTTACAATATAATTTTAAAATGTTAATAAAATTATACAACATATTAATCCTGGAGCAAGTACTATCATACAAGCCCTGGATGTTTTACAGTCTAATACAGTGCTAGTCTTCATTGAAAAATCCAGCACTGTATTCTACATTTCCCATCAATATTTGATAATGTCTAAATATGGTAATTATGGGGGTCATGAAAGGTGATTAACTTCACTGGCGTTCATCAAACTGCTCTTGAGCAGTTTTAAAGGGAATGTTGTGTAAAACTCACTTTTTTAGTGCACATACATTTGGTTGTCTGGACTGACTAGGTCTAAAAACATGGGATTATGCAAGCCGTAGTTTTACTCTTCTTCATGTTTCAAAAGGAGGCTCATTAGAGAATTAACCAGTCCCTCACATAGGAAATTAAAACCTCTGCTTGAGAGGCATATTGTGCCATTTTGTTCTCTCATAGTGTTCAGGCTAAGAGCTAAGTGTGGCCGTTGCTGTTTGCTGGCTGCAAAGATCAGCACAAATGACTACACTGTTCCTCAGACAGAAGAGCTGATGGGATAAAGTTTTGGGTCACACTAGGGCATTTGTTGACAATTTCCTAGTGTATCTCTAATGCAGTAATTCAGTATACATAGGTAGTTAGATGTATGCAGGAAAGGGCTTTATTAGACAATGTGCATAAACAACACCAATGAAGCAAAATACAAATTCAATAACTAACCGCATAATGCAAACCACATCAGCGTCACGAGGAACCAAGGAAGTAAAAGAAAAGAAAACCAAACATGAGAATTTAAAAAACCACCAATAAATGGAGTGAGATGACCTACCAGACTGACATAGAAGTATGAGATGGGGTACTGAACAAGGACAGAAAACTGTGCAGGGTTACCTTCTTAGAACAAACAACCAAACTAATGGAACAAACCAGGAGGCAGATGGGACAAAGCAAACAGACAAACATGAATATGTGTAAATGGGAGCAAAGGTACGGAGGAGACAAGACATGGAGAAACATTATATTGTACAATATGTATATGTATATATGTATATTAAAGGTGAACGAAAGTGGTGAGCAATCAGATATATGAATAGTGCAGGTAATCAACCGAAAATTAGATGGAGTGTTTAAAGAATGTGAAAGAAGTTAGACAAGAGACCAGGTATGCAATGTGGGAGTGACACAAATGCAGGCAAGACTGTGCAGATGGCACCAGAAACCAGTTTTATGGGTTTGTTTTATCAGGGGCCAACTTCACTGCACCAGGTAATTCAGGGACTGCCTTAGCAGTATCCGAGACCACCACGATGGCGTCATGAGCATCCAGTGCCACCGTGGTAGCCACTAGTGTGGATGCCTATTTCAGAACTAGAGCCATAACCTGACATGACATTGCCTGAGCCTGGGAACTGCACCGGAACCTGGACAGAAACAAAAGGCTGTACAGTAACAGAGACCAGAGCTGGCTCCACTGGACTTTAAGCTACTGGAAGTGGAACTGAAACCACTGTATATGGACCTGATGCTGCAGGAACTGGAATTGGGCAGTTGGGAGCCAAGTTTGGAGTCATTGGAGCTGGAACTGTCATGGGAACTGGATCTGCAATTGACAATTCTTTGTTTAAGTGTTCCCTTTATTTGTTGGAGCAGTATATAATCCTTTATAGTACAGGAATAGAGCTTGTACCATAAGGTGCAACTTGTACTGAAAAATGTGTTACGTGAACGTCAACTCATCAGTAATACGGTCATTAAAGTGACCATCTATGAGTATCCATTTCAGTCATAAAACACATTATGCAGGAGATCAGAAGGTAAAAGCTTATTCTTCAGATATGAGAGATGCATTATCCTGCAGTGTTTCACAATTATTTGGACCTAATACCAATAGACTAGATCACTGACCTGCAACTCCCCACTGCCGGCGACGAGCAAACATTGATGTCGTACGCACTATACCCTGCACCACCTCTTCATCAATCTGCTTCAATATACTGACTAAAAATAGAATTAAACTTGGGTTACTCAACAGTCGCTCCATCACGGATAAAGCTCCCTTTTTGAATGATCTCATGATTCACAATAGCCTCGATATGTTTTTTCTTACAGAGACATGGCAACAAATCTGTTAACATCCACCGGCTTCAAATATTTAGCTAAATCAAGACCTCATGGGAAGGGTGGTAGTCTTGCTGTTGTGTTACACTGAATGTCAGTCTCTGTGAATCGTTCATGTTGATACAAACTGCTCACTTATATCTGAGCTTGAGGTCTTGCTCAACTGTTTCAACTTGACTCAACATGTCAACTTTCCCACCCATCTTCATGGTTACACACTGCTCCTTTGGTCTATCTGTTGCCAATATAATCAAATCGTTTGTTTGTATCTCTGACCACAAGCTTTTTGGAGCAACGATTAACACTCTGGTTTCACATCGTTCTGGCAAATCAGTAATTTCATTTTGTAATACCAAAGATATCAGTCCACAAACCTTGAACACTCCTCTCCCCTTTCTTCTATTGCTCAGCTGTCTTTCCCTGATGAGATTCTGTCTGTTTATAACCATACAGTTTCTGAGATACTAGACAAAATTGCTCCCCTGAAGACTGGGCAAGTTCCTCCTGGTCGCTCCTGCCCATAGTGTACTCCAGAACTCCATATTATAAAAACATTAATAAAAACATTGGATGCACTCAAATTTCCACCCACTCAATAAGGAGAACTTTTATTTGTTGGTTCATTAACTTTGAACTTTGAGTGGATGTGAATTCTTCAGCGGTGGTTCACAATCTTGGGGTGCTATTTGATTCTTCCCTTAATTTTGAACCCCATATTAGGGCATTAGTTAAAAAATAATTTTTTGATTTACGGAACATCGCTCGCTTGCGCCTCATGCTGTCAAACTAAGATGCTGAAATTCTGATTCATGCTTTCATTTCATCTAGGTTGGATCATTGCAATGGCCTTTTCATTGGCTTTTTTCAATTTTCATCTCTCCAATATGTTCAAAACTCAGCTGCTCGGGTCCTTACTTATACTAACAAATCAGCTCATATTACACCAATCCTCCGTCAACATCTTACCCATCCCCCTGCAAATACAGTTTAAAATCTTGCTCCTGACTGACAAATCCCTTAATGGTCTGGCCCCAAGCTATTTAACACAACTTTTGCATTCTTATAAACCGGTCTCAGGTCTTCTGGAACTGGTCTCCTTGAGGTCCCAAAAAACAAACTGGTCACTGCCAGTGGCAGATCTTTCAGTGTAATGGCCCATAAAACTGTGGAATGCCCTTCCTCAACCTCTCCAACTCTGCTCTTCATCCTCTTCCTTCAAGTCTCAGCTTAAAACCTATTTTTTCTCACAATACTTTCGTCAATACCTTCTTCCCCCCACCTTCCCTTAGAGGTTTTGTGTGTGTGTGTGTGTGTGTGTGTGTGTGAAAATGGCTTGAAAAGTGTCCTTGGGTACTAGAAAGGCTCTATATAAATAAAACGTATTATAATACTAAAACTTAGCTAATTAATGTGAACATGACTTACAATTATCTTAGTTTTGAGGATTTTTTTTCACAACACACACAATATATTTTTTTATAAACCATATTTTCTGTTCAGGTATAGCTGTTTTATTACTTATATTAGATTGAGCTATGCTATGTATGTTGCTATGTATTTGAATAAATAGATATACAGTACATGCACACAGTGAGATACATGCTGGAAAACATGCTTGTAATTGGAAACCAGGCTTGCACCTTTGAGATTTCAATTCAAAATATTCCCAGTGCTCACTCTTCATGCTCCGCATGGAACAGCAACTCATGTGAAGCTAAGACAAATAATTCACACTTACCAGGCAAACAATATATTAAGGTTTGTATCATACTGCATATCACTTGTCTCTGGAACAAACAAAATGTAAAAATCTGAATGGAATTTATGTTGAATATGCATTTATCGGATTCCCATTGTAAAGTTTACATATATTGTAAACTGAATAATCGTAATCCGCCTGAATAAACACACCTAGGCATGTTTAATCATAATTATTTGATGGTATGTACTCTGGACCATCCTTAAAAAGCCTGCTAGGGTAAGGGGTTGTGTCAGTGCCCTTGGCAAAGGTAATTATGCTTCTGTGGTGGCAGCATTAATGCATACAAGTACACAGATTTTAGAGCAAAATATGCTGCTTTCAACATGACATCTTTTCAAGGGATGTCCATGCATTTTTTCAACAAGACAATGCAAAACAACATGCTGCACACATTACAAAGACATGAATAGGGTATATGTACTGGACTGGCCTGCCTGCAGTCCTAACCTCCCCCCAAAAAGGTAATGTGTGAAGAATTTTGAAATGGAAAATGGCATTTGGAGTTGATTTGGGGTTGTAAAATTGCATATATGAAATTTTCACTGAACCTTAGTTATTAAAACACACCCTAAACATAGCAAAGTTCAATGCAATTCTTTTTTAATTCCCTATTATTTTATCTGATATCATAATGTTCATTTTAGCAAACACCTATAAGATTTTCAATGTTATGTTAGTATCAAGCTGGTATATGTAAAATATTATATAGTGCGTGCTCTAGTCTAAACACAGACTGTAGCTTGTGACAGCTTCAAGTGACATGTTGTCTTTTATTTGTTTGTTAGAGCATTATTGTAGGGGACTGCACAGAAAGAAATTCAGTAAAGAATATGATAGGCTGTACTGTGTTGTACCCAGTGATTAGCCAGTGGTCTCACATATCACCTAAACATTTAACCACCTTAAGCACAATTTATGTTTCAGGTTTTGAGGTGGCTCTGAAAAAAGTTAGACTTCAGGCCTGCTCTCTAACAGCATACTGTTTTACACTCTATATCATGTATTACACTCATCTTAATAACCTCTTATTTTACATCCTGTCCAACAACTTGAGCCGTTGTGGATGCAGACTTAAGATATGTAGTCTTAACAACAGAATGTACTCTTAGATCTCTGAAGTCGATTGAAAGATGTGACACATGACACTTAAATTGTTAAATATAACTGACAATAAAAATATATTTATAACAAATAACTGTTTGACTGAAGTACCATTACAATACAGTTATACAATTATAAACATTTAACGCATATAAATTTTTTTTTTTTGCCTTTGCATTCTTTGAACATTCCAAACGAGCAAATGCTCTGGGCATGCTGCATGCATGGGTGGCACTCTTTTCCCTCACTCACTCACTTTCTTATCTGCTTTATCCTGGCACTTTTAGAAACACCTATTAACATAGCATGCATGTCTTTGGACGATGGGAGCAAACAGGAATACCCGCTGTGAGGTTACTGTGATTCATTTTATTGCAATAATCTTTGGCATCTATAAATGATGGAATCATATGAAATATGCAGAAGCTAGAGGAATCTCCCTAAGATTACACAGAAAGGACCAAGATCATTCCACCTGGGACTTCTATCTGTAAGATGATGTTGCTAACCACCCTTCAACAGGTTTGGTTTAATAAACAGTTGCTAGTTTTCAGTGATTGCCAATTTGGTGCTCAGCAGAAGCTACAAACTGTATTGAAAGTCAAAAATAAAATATTAAAAGCATAGGGAAAATGTTGCATTGACAGAAGAAGGATATGTACAATGATGAGTAAAATGCTGTCAGATCATAAGTGACTACAAGGCACTACAAGATAATAGGCAACAGTCTGTTGTCTAAGACAGTGCAAAGTCCATGTAATGTAGTTCCAGGCTAGTGTAAAGCACAACACATACTGATTAACCACTGAAAACCAGTATAGCTTTGTACATTTTTGCTGTTGTATGTGTTAGTTAATGTGACAATAAAGCCAACTGAACGATTTGCCAATTTATGCTAAGATCCTGTTTAGTGAGGTAGGGTGTGATTTGGAGAATAGCATTTGCCCCTGGATCCAACTAAAGAAAGCTTGTTGAATGGTGTTACTTGCAATTTGCTCAAATGAAAACTAAAAACATCAGTGTTTACACAGTAAAGACACAGTAAAATTTTTTTAGATATTGCACTTTTAACCACATGACAATGATTAATTTGAATAAGACATTCAATTTGTCTTCATCACTGGGATTTCCTACTCACTAAAGCCATTTTAACTGTTTATTTATTTATAAGATGTTCAGTTTTAAATAATCACATTAAGGTGTTAATGTTAATGTTTCCTTACATCTCCAGATATATAGGTTTGAGTTATCGGCTGACAACTGCTTGGCTAAAGTTTGCATGTTCCCCCATGTCTCTGTGGGTTTCCCTCCCATGTTCAAGGACATGTTTTAGATCAATAGGTATATCTAAAGTGTCCCAGTCTGTGTGCATTTGTCCTGGGATGGACTGACAATTGGTTAGGCTTAGGCCTAGGCTTAGGCCTAACCACCTTGTTACAAGGGTAAAGAAAGAGAATGAGTGGGTGACTGAGTAATGACACTACCACATGCTATCAGATACTTTATCTACAGTAAGAACTTCACTACCTAGAGGTGCTATTGTCATGGTTTACTAACAATTGTTAAGTGTGTTTTTCCACCAGCTATGTAAAGCAATATAGCTATAGTGCTACAAGTTTAATAGTCAACTGTTAGGTATGTACAGCAACAGTTAAGTATTATAGTTTGGGAGTAAATTAACATTAAGTCACACTGAGAAACCTGAATGCTAATCGGAGCCCTTTGCCTCAAGAGCAGCGTCTCGCTCGCTCAGTTTTGTATACCACTAAAATATTTTTTGCTTCTTATGCATAAGGAAACAGTTATCATATGCTGCAAACCAAATTTGTCCTTGTGGCCCTGATGCAGTACAACAACAAAATAATGTTAGTCAAATTAAATGTTGGGAAGATTTACTTGCTGTGGGAATAGTTGTTTCATCATCTGTATGGTTTTGTTAGGGAGGCCAATGAAAAAAGCATTGCAATAATCCAACCTTGATAAAATAAAGGCCAACTCTGACAGGGTTTTAGTATGGAGTTTTTTGCCTTCTGTTATGTTATAACAGTCTTTCTTCGTATGTGAAAGCTTGGCTTTCAACTAGATTTTTAAATATGTTTTATGAGGTCAGGCTTGCCACTGGAATTCCAGTTCATCTCAAGGATGTGTGATACAGTTAAGGTCAGAGGCCTGTTCAAACCAGCCAAGTTCACACTCACATTTGACAAACCTTTTCTTTATGAACGGTGTTTTAGTAGGGCAGGACAGAAAGTTGAGGAACTTGAGCCATGTCCTCCATACTGAGAGCCACTGAGGTGTTTGTACAACTGTTACGGTTTGTCTACAGAGACACCATGACTGTATTTTGAATAGTATGAAACCGGCAGCAGTGAGTGTGCCTGAGATAACAGAGATCACTTGTTATATGAGGTGTATAAATCATTTGGCCATATGGGGTATAGTGGAACCACACAGTTCTCACAGTACAAGTCACAAAAACAAGAAGCCAAGACAGAATGACAAGATAAAGACGTGTTCAAGCAAGATGTAGCTTGCTTGCTAGTCAGTTACAGTAGCTCTAGGTGAGATACAGCAGACCCCTGGTAATAATAATGTATGCTCTTTGAATTCAACAGTCAAGCAGTGTGTTTGTTTTAGAGCGAACGAGCAATACTTTTCTCTCTGCCCTGCTTGCACAATAACATAATTGAACGCAGACATCCTTTGGTCGGGTTTCTACTGGAGGCCTCTATGAACTTGAGGGATAAATTCCTCAAGTGTGCAGTAAGAAGCTTCAGATTTCAGATTGTAACCAATCAGAGCGGTGGAGATCCAGGTGGGGGTGTGGCTTGGACTTCCAGCCTGTTAAAAGCTCGAGCGGCCTTTCCTTGTAACCACACCTATCATTCTCAACACCGCACCGCTGTCATGAGCCTTACCAGGTAGGCTTCTACTCAAACTGCAAATCTGCAACAAATCCCAGTGATTACTCAAAAGCATTTTGAGTAGTTACACGTGGTATCTATTGATTAATTATATATGTAGTTAACTTACAAAGTACTCGACCCGTTTGTTTTTCTTTACCTTAAGGCATTTAGCTATTCAAATTCATTCTACATACATGCGTTTTATTAACAGCACTTTTCGCTGAAGTTGTGTGTACTGTAGCTGTTCTGCAAGGCATTTTGAAGCGGTACGAGCTTTCGTGCGTTAGGGGAACAGTAACTTTTTTTCTCTAGACAAGGACCATATGGTAAACAGGTTATTTTAAGGACATTTATCCATTTGGAAAATACAATGCACTGATTACAGCGAGTTATGTTTGCTGTTTGTTTTTTGTTTTTTGCAAAACAAAGAGCTCTGGGCTGGGTTTTATAAAATAAAAGGTTTGAGAAGGAGAACGTTTAACACGTTTTTAGTCCACTGAAATTACTCATGCATCAACATATTCCTGTTGCTCCATAAAAAAACAACTGCGGTTTAAAAGAAGGAAGTGTTTCCGACCTTGACTGAAAGTGTGCAGTCTATTGTTTAGCGACATTGCAAAGTGTTATGTGTATGTGTTGTTAGAGCAATTAATCAAATAAACGCAATAATCACTATAATGACTGAATAATACATTGAAAAACAAAACAGCAACTTTTTTTTCACTAATATGAAACTTTTTTGTATCTGCTCTGTCTCTCCGCAAACCAGAGGCTTTGTCCTAAACAGCACCCTAGTCCAACATATGTCAAAACAATAAGACTATTGATTGTGCACTGAGTGGGCACACTATTTAGAACACTGTTCATCGTTTGGAACGCTGTATTTCTGCACAGCAAATGTCATCTGAGTACCAGGGTGTCGGAGCTCCGACCACAAAGGTGCACGCCTCGACAGTGGCCAATCACACAGCCAGAGGGAGTGAACGTACTGTGGTCGCACTCGAACGTCTGTGACTCCACCCATATCCTGTTATTACCCAGGGGTCTACAAATGGAACCATACACAACGTGAACATGAACCTACTCACTAGATTATAACAGAACAAATTGAATTAACTACAATTTGTTATATTTGATAAGTCATAGTCTAGCAAACAGACTTAAAAAGTAATCATGTTTAATTAAATTATAAACATATTTTTCATCCATCCATCCATCCTGCCACCCATCATCTTTCGCTTAATCCACAAGGGGTCGCGGGCCAGCCGGTGTCCACCTGGCAACTCTTTACGCAAAAACATCCCTAGACAGGATGCCAATATATCATAGG
>JAUZSU010199129.1:0-11710 GCA_034780255.1 Parotocinclus maculicauda | reverse complement strand
CGATCTACAACACAATGTATAGGTACTCAGCATGCGAAGCATAATACTGTAAAAAACAAGTTCTTACTAAATTCCAGGTAATGTTTGAAGAACTTTTGCTGTGGCTAAGTGGCGACTTGTGGCTTTTTTTTTGTAGTAAATGGAAATGTTAGGCAGTAGTGGCAGTAGAGGGCTGAAGAGAAACTCGGGAGTTTTTGGGTAGTGATGCCAGAGACGAAAAGTTTCTTCACGGATATTAAATACTGTACACATTCTTTGGGTCGATTAAGCGGAATTTTGGTCCAAATAAGGGAATAACATTACACGTATTTAATAGGATTTGTTTTGGTACTTCAGGATTTGGTCCGAATAAGCGGCTGGTCCCATTAACCGGTGGTCCGGAATCGACTGTATATATATATATATAAATACAATGTATTGGATTGGACTGGGGTAGTTATTGGACAGAGGGCTGGGGTAGTTATTTTCTCTGATAAAGCCCCCTTCAGACATCAAGGACATCTGAAAAAGTGATTGTCTGGAGAAGAAAAGCTGAGCGCAACCAAGAGACCTGTTTCATGCCAACTGTGAAGCATCCTGAGACCATTCATGTGTGGGGTTGCTTCTCATCCAGGGGAGTTGGTTCGCTCAAAATGTTGCCTAAAATCACTGCCATGAATAAGGACTGATATTAAAACATTCTCCAAGCACAATTTCTCCCTACAATCCAGGAGCAATTTGGACATAAAAATGCTTTTTCCAGCATGATGGAGCACCGTATCACAATGAAAACGTTATAACCAAGTGGCTTAGTAAAGAAAACATTTAAATTTTGGGTCCATGTCCACTTTCCAGATCTCAGTCCCATTGAGAACCTGTAGTCAATCCTGAAAAAGAGGGTGGACAAACAAAAAGCTTTTGCCCAGAAGCTGATAACCAGCATGGCAAGGAGAATTGCAAAAATCTTAAAGAAGAAGGATGAAATATGTATATTTAAAGGTATTGCTTAAAATGTATTTGTCTTTAAAAAGTAAAACATATGAAATGCTTAAAATTGTACTTCAAGCAAAAGCAAACTTTGTAAAAATCGAAATTTTCTACAACTGTAAAAGCTCCTTATACTACTGCTAAAACCCCAAATCTAATGGTAACCTTTTGGCACCGTACTGCAAATATGGTATTAACCCTCAAAAGTGCCAAAACCCTTAAAACTCGTCCTAGTACTGAACTAAAAGTTGCCAGTATTTCATAAAAAGAGAACATTTTTACTGGCAATACCAGAGCTTCTAATTCCCTGTGAAAAACAACCTACCGAACGGCATTTTTTAAATTAATTTTCTTACGTCAAAGATATTTGAGGATCTGAAACATGGCACATGCGAAACACCACAAGTGTTGGTACACAGTATGCTGCCAATTATCTGTTCACCAAACTGAGAACATGTGGTAGCATTGCAAGAGACAAACCAAGAGATTTTAACAAGGATTTAATGCATTACCCCGGCTGTTCAGAATTACACACACTTAATGTACCATTGTTTTTTGGCAAAGAAGCAAGCCTGCAAAAGTTCACACCACTAAAAGGAGACAATGTACTCAACCAAAATCAGTTTACTAGTGCTGTTCAGAATACAAGTGGCGATGCCGTTAAGGATATGCACATTCCTTTTTTACATACTGACATAAATAAATACTATAATTAAATACATTAAGAGTAAAATTGGCTTTCTTGAAATTTCCCCAGCTGCTCGCAATGGATATTAATGGAATGAACATTGCTCCTAGAGGAAAATAAAACTACCCATGTGTTTAAAAAGTCTTATTAAATGCAGTTACACTGCATTTTCTTATCTTTTACAGCACACACCTTCTTAATTCAAATGTGTACCTCATATTGCTGCTACCGTTCAGGGATGATAAATAAAGGTTAAAGCAGAAAAGCTTTAGTACACTATTTGAACCAGTGTCAAGCGCTCTGGTGGTCTGTTTTTAAATTATACTAACACCGTTTCCAGACTGCTACAGGGTGTGAAATTGTAAGGTCAGTCGGAGCATTGAATTTCCTGTAACTATAAAGGCATTAATGACTGTGTAGCATGCAAGACACTACGATAAAGGACATGTAACGACAATAAAATTTCGTTCAACATACAAACTCAGCGACTGAGCGATAAAACACGATAGAAATAATAATAATAATAATAATAATAACAATACATTTTATTTCCTAGGCCTTTCTGTCACTCAAGGACACCGTACAAAGAGTGCAAGAACAAAAAATGCAACGCTAAGCATTCAAATTTAAATTTAAAGCTAGTTAAAAGGAGAAATTGCGACTGAGTCAAATAGAAAAGGCAATTTGTGAGGCAAAATGGGTTTTGTGTGTAGATTTGAACTGTGAAAGTACGTTTATGTTAATTATGTCAGGTGGTAAAGAGTTCCAGAGTTGGGGAGCAAAGCGACTGAAAGCTCTGGGTGGAGGGTACAGTCAGGTGAATGGAGGAAGATGATCTGAGGGAGCGAGAGAAGATGGAGAAGATTGGAAAGATATGGTGGAGAAAGATTGTGGATGGCCTTAAAGATAAGCAGAAGAATGTCTGGATATTTTGGGCTATCTTCAACCAAGAACAAGTTGTTCTTCATTGGTGGTCAAGAAGCATATCAAAGAAGACCAGAATTATCTCAGAAATTGATTGCAACAATCACATTTGCAATATCTTGTGTAGTTCAAAAGGTATCACATCATAGCTGAAGATGGAACTGACGATTCTGATGTCCAGGGAACGCAGCTGCTGTATCATACCTGCAGACTTCAACAACCCTCACCCAGAAAGATCACCAATTCCACACAGCACTCTTACATCCATCACAACCATATTCAGAGAAACCATGACTGCAGACGACAAGCTGTCCAAAGCGCTTAGAGGTCGTTCAAAATTAAATATCCCCTATTTTTTGTGAGCATTGTATATACTGTTGCTCTTCTGTGAACAAACCACTTTTCCATATTCTAGCAGAATAATGGCCGAGCCCACAAGAACCCACAGGAGAATATAAATGCTGTGATAATGGTACAGCGGCAAATCGCTGGGCTACCAATGCCTTCCAGACATATCAGTAAGCACTTTTGGTTTCCACCCACTGAATTCTGGAATAGGTGGCATCATTAGCTCACCAAGCCAAGCCATTAACTACCCATGAACTACCCAAGGTCACACTGGATAAATAAGCCATTTACACATGACCCCTAGCCCTGTAGATTACCTGTCCGTGTCTAATTATATCAGTGTATATCACCATAGAGGCCTGAGCCCTCCGGAAAAAGTAAGCCTCAGATAAACGAAGGGTGCTTTAGGTAGGGCAGATGTTACTACATTAACGTGTAGATGGATGTAAGCACTAATAAGGTGACAGCTTTTAACACCCGTGAACTCACAGAGCATGTAAAGATATCAACAAAATGAATTTCATCTTGCAAGCATCATAAAATGTAATTAGAGGCAATATACAGTAATGAAGAGAGATATAAAATGTACAGTGAAGCTCATTAGCTTGATTGCACCATTACGTTTATTTCTGAATGCGCTGCCATGACATGAGTGGAGAAGTGAAAGCCATGTAGAGGGTTCAGTCAAACACTTTGAGGGCTGAGGCAGAAATCTGTTGTTTAGCATGGCCCTTTGCTTTTGTTTTGGGTAATGAAAGCCCATTGAGAGGCGGACATGCTGGCCCACTGCCCATTCTGCTCCGTTTCAATTACCCAGCCTGCTTTCTGCAGGGTAATGAGGTGGGTGTCACCACAGGGGCAAAGTGACAGCCAGTGCCTGCCGCACTGTCGCTTGGCCTCTCGTTTCCGCAGTGATCAACTGCCAATTGGAAAGGGTCGAGAGGGCAGCCGAGTGAAAAAGATTAGTAACAACAGGAAAAAAACGGGAGGGAAGACCTACCGCAGACGAACCCCCAGCTCACACACAGTCCCATTTTCACAGCAGACCTCCAGCTACCGTATGTTTTCATAAGGCTTCAAAGCACGGTAGCGGGAAAAGCGTGGAATTATGTTTCAAAGGCCAGAAAATGAAGTTGGTATTGATTTAATCTCACGTGTAATCCATTTTACTGTCTGACACCAAGTCCAGCAATAAAAGAAAATCATGTAGGACAGCATAACAGATAATACGACCATACATCAATTGGGGTTCGGCAGACATTAGGGCGATAGATCACCTTCAAGCCAGACTGCTTAGCTACGGAATTTATAAACTAGCCCGTAAAACTGAAGTGGCTTTCAATTTAAGTTTTCAATTTAGAGACACGGCTTCTGTTCTCCATCAGGCTTGATCCTATTTGCTACCATGAGGGTCCCATATAACTGTGTCTCAAACCGACCTGAATTGATCTAATTACTATTAGTGCGTTGTGTTAGTGATCCCTCTGATATATGGTCTGTCTGGACCCCGAGGTGATCGCAGCAGTATTATCCTCTAAATGGCGTTTGATTAAAAAGTTTGTTAAGTGGTTTTCTCGAATCAGCAATATATGAGGGTTTTTTTACATTCAGCATTGCCATGTTTGAAAACTTGGGTAAGGATGTTACTTTGTAATACATTTACATTTAGGGCATTTTAGCAGACGCCCTTATCCAGAGCGACTTACAACTGATATGTTCTTACAATTTAAGAAATTGTTGGTTAAGGACCACAGTCCCAAAGTCAGCTTTGCCCAGGACAAAGCCTTCAAAAACTACATCAAACTCCTCAACGGTCGCCTCCACAGAAACCCGAGCTGGAATCATATATGGAATATATGGAATATGGAATCATCCATTTCCTCACTAATTAATTCATAAGTTCTGGCTATGCTGCTATAGTAGTGCTGCCGGAGTTTTCATGCTGCACAAGGCATCAGTAATGGATAATAGACTCTGTGCTCCTAACTCATCAATAACTACATTTTCTCTTTTTTCTCAGCGCTGATGTTCCAAGGCCAGTTCAAGAACCACGCGCTTAGAGGTTCTTCCGGCTCAGTGTCGCTCTACTGGTCTCAATCAACAGAACCAGTCCCACCAGTGTGCAGTAACTCCCTCCATCGGTTGGACATTAGGACACGATGTGCCTCCAAGGGTCTCCCCCCAAGGACTCATTTTATAATCTAGTTGTTTTATAATTTAGTTTATTTATTTTATTACAAATTAAATTAAAAAATCTCACTATTGGAATTCTGTTTCCTAGCTAGCTTAGCCTAGCTAGCTAGCATCATAACAGACCAGTAGTGCTGCTTGTCATTAGCTAAGTACATTTAACCGTATTAAAGCACTAATGTTGCTAATTCTTTAAACCAGCTTCTTTGCACATTCTCTGTTTGATTTAATGAACACGCAAAACGCAAATACGGGAAAATATGCAAATATTCTGGCACATCTAATCAAACTACATGTACTCAACAGTGGTGCTTGAAGTTTGTGAACCCTTTATAATTGTCTATATTTTTGCATAAATTTGCTCTAAATCATCACCACATCCTAAAGGTAGAATTGATTGAGAGTTCACAGTTTTACTATGAATTTTTCATGGTTATTTGGCCACTTCATGGTTCCACTGTCAAATTTCATAGTACAATTGTAAACCTGGTTGATTATGAACTGGCCCTAAATTATTTCACAGTTCTACCAAGCAAGAATGGGAAAGCTTTAACAATTAGTGTCCTCCATTCCCAAATGTTGTTAAAAGGACAGTTGATGTAACACAGTGGTAAACATTTTCCAGGCATCAAATTCTAAATGAGTGAATATATGCAAAAAACAATCAAGTTTATCCGTTTGAACATTAAATATCTTGCCTTTGTAGTGAATTTAATTAAATATGGGTTGAAAAGGATTCGCAAATCTTGGGTGTTGCTAGAAACGTATGAAGGCTATAATTCCTAGACTGACAGGACAAGATATTTGTTGAGTTTACATGCTCACAGACACTCAATCAATTTGATCCCCTTTCTCTTCCCTTTTTATGTACATTTTTAAGACTGTGCCATTCCCAAATCTGAGTCATGATTCAAACGGGTTCTTTTTACTGCGTGATTAATCTGTCACACTCTTTCTATCGGTGTAGCCACCTTTTGAGATAACAGGTTGTGTGCATGTCTGATTTCCACTGCTGAAAGAGGACAACAATGAACCATCCTGCATTTGTTAAACATGCTGCAGTAAAAGCTATAGCTGTAGAACAGAACAGAACACAAAAGAATGCTGTTTGCAGGCATCACTGCCCTGAGTGAGACACCCCAATGGAGCACTGGCAAGGAAAAACTGTCCAAGCTTTATCGACTGTAGTAGAAAGAAGCACTGGGTAGAACAAAAGCAAACTTTGATTTTTATATTATCTTCATTTATTTGTTTAACTTCAGCAAATATTTTATAATGGCATGGTAGGAAGTGAGCCTATCCTGGAAACCCTGGATTGGACATTGTTTCGATTTCACTTATACATAAAATGATGAAACCTGAGGCACTGAAGCTGTTAAAGCAAAAGCAAAGCATTTTGTTTAAAGCATCCCCTACTTATGCTTCTTAGGGTCACAGGGAAGAGTCAGAGTTATACTCTGGTCAATGCACCATTGCTTCCCATTGAGCAACTTTCAGTTTTTCACTGTCCCTATTTCATCTGAAGGTTTGCTTTCTTGCTGTGAGGGTCTAAGGTCATATGTTTTGTCTAAAATAGTTTGAAAATAAATAAATAAACAAACCCTTTGGTCAGTGGTTTAGTTTATATGTTACTTAAAACATTAGTTAACACACTGCTCATAAAAATACGGGGATATTTCAAAATGAATATGAAGCAATAAAACATGTAGAAACATCCCCTCATTTGAGTGAGCAGTGTATTTCAGCAATTCCATCTATTAAGTAATGCATTAGTTTGTGTCAGGTAATTAGTAAGTAAATACATTAGTTAATGTATTAGCTGTTAGTTAATGCATTAATACGTCATGCATTAGTTTATGGCTGTAAGTGTTAGTTAATTGTTCAGTTGTCAATTACAATTGCTGCCAGTTAATACTGTAATGCTAGTTATGTAGTTAATGTATTAGTTAATGATAATAACAGTTAGTTGTTGTTAATTATTTCATGCATTAGTCAATGTTTTAAAGGTATTAGTTAATATTGTAGTTGAATTAAAATAATTGCATCATATTAAATTAGTCAACATTAGGTATGTTACTTAATGCATTAGTTAATGCTAATGAATACATTAGTCAATCATTGTTAGTTACTGCATTAGTTAGTTAATTAGTTTTACGTGCTAGTTAGTTAATTAGTTTTACGTGCTAGTTAGTTAATTGGTTAGTGTGTGTTATTACATTGTGCATAAGTTAATAATAGTCGATTCAGTAGTTAATGCATAAGTTGATTCATATGCTAATTAATTATAATTTTTACTCAGTTAGTTATGCCAGTAATGCATTAGGCCATGCTTTGGTTAGTGTTTGTTATTACATTGTGCATAAGTTAATAATAGTCGATTCAGTAGTTAATGCATTAGTTGATTCATATGCTAATTGATTATAAGTTTTACTCAATTAGTTATGCCAGTAATGCATTAGGTAATGCATTAGTTACAGTAAGTTAATGAATTCTTCAAAACAATCTAATTAATTGAATAATTAATCAGATGTTAGGTTTTGCATCAGTTAATTTTAAATTGTTTAAATGTACTGTGTAAAGTGTAATTATTGTGTAAATTGCATTGGGTAATTTATTGATCATTGTTAATGAATGCATTAATTCATTCATTCATTCATTCATTGTTGTAAAATGAGTTAGTTAATGCATCTGTTAGTTAGTTGGGCTTTAGTTAATAAATAAGTCGATGTAACTTAATAACTACGCAGTAGTTAATGCAGTAGTTTATGTTAGTTAAGTTTGAGTCCTTAGTTCAGGTCTCTGATAAAGCATTAGGCAATGGGTTAGTTATTGCATTAGTTTGTTTATGTATTAATTAAAGCGAGTTTAAAGAGTGTATTGTTGCTGCTCTGAGAGCAGGTTCAATCTTAATCCAGTAGAGTAATAATAATATGTTCACAGATTATGTTCTTGCTGTTCTGGCAGCAGGTTTACATGATATAACACAACATTATGCACATCTAGAATATAGCACTGCTGATACTTTTAAAGACAGCATTACAATTAAATTACAATGAATACACTACATTAATGCTAAACCAAATCTAAATTTGCCATTCCCTTGGTTTTCCAAAAGTTATCCCATGTCCTCTCCATTTTCACTGGCTGATCGTTTAAACCAAAAATAATCAAGTTAACCCACTCCCTATCTGATTTAATTTGCTCTCCAAATGAACCTATCATTCCCCTATCTGTCCTTGGAGCAAACTTGTAAAGATACAATTCTTATCTGTCTGTAATTTGGTCTCAAACCCACTCAGTGCCAGAGTTTATAAAAACAGGTAGAGGGTAAACACATTATATTAGGCTCACAAAAGTTTTTCCAAAGCCCATACACCTTTACAGAAAAGCAGAAGAATCCTACTAACCTTGTCTGATACAGGTCCACACTGGTGATACGTTGAAGAAACAGAAGACAAAGACAGAGGATAAAACAGATCAGGGTGACTTAGCCAAGGCCTCAGTGCTGGAGTGAAGAGGCACTGAAGCTCTCCGTTTCCTTGGTTACGGATGCTTTTTCAAGCAGATCGGCCAATGGGATTTTGTGGCGGTGGACACACAAAGGACCATGTGACCATCTGTGAGCAGAGAAGGAGAAATACGGACGGATTTGTGACTCAGAGAAAGGCATCTGAACTTCTGTTTTCCATAGAAGTCCGAGGCAGTAAATCACCAAATTACAAACTGTTACGAATTGTGATGTCTGTAAAGGTTACCTTTTAAAGCTCTGTAAAAGTTATCTTTCGAAATTATGGTGGTCAAATGTTGGACTAAAAAAATATGTTCTATTTTGCTGTGATTATGTATTATAACATGTACATATTTATAAGTAAAGAAGATGTGAATGAATGTAAAGTTTTGTTTTAAGTCTCACCATGATTTTCCTACATTGGGGCAAGAAGATGAGCCCTACAAAGCCTCTCTTCGACAAAGCCAGTCATGCCTGAAATTTACGCTGACTCAGTCAGAGTCACTGCCAGGACTCGAAATCATGTTAGCATATTAGACTGTTGCTGCACACAAGTAAAACTGCCTCAGTTTTCCTGGTAAGGGTTGTGGTAGGAACAAGCTAAGAACGTCAGCCCAGAGTTCTTCCCAAATATATTCTTAGGGGATTCCCAGACATTCTCAAACCAATTGTAAGATATAATCCCTCCAGTGGGTCCTGGGTGTCCCTACAGTCTCCTTCTGGAACTACTGTAGAAGGAGGAGCTGACTGGGAATAACCTTGTGAGATGCAAAAAGCACCTCCAATTAGTTTCCTAGTTGAAAGACTTGAGAGTTGAAAACACAACCCAGTCCCACCAGAGTGCAGTAACTCCCTCCATCATTTAGTTATTAGAAGATGATGTGCCTTTAAAACCTATTTTGTTATTTATTTTGAATTTAATACTAATTTAAATTTTATTATCGATTTAAATTAGATTATTTACTTAATTTTACTATAACTACAACTTAATTATTCAATTAACATCTAGCCAACCCATGGAGGTCGGGTCCTATTTTGAGTCTTGGTCCTCCCAAGGTTTCTTCCTTCTACATTCAGGGAGTTTTTCCTTTCCTTTCGCCCTAGGCTTGCTTAATTTGGGATTGGCCTTTTAAGATAATATAAGATTGTAAAGCTGCTTTGAGACAATGCTCCATTGTAAAAATAAAATCAATTTGAAATCAAATGAATTGAAAGGCAACATGTACTGTGACATACTAAAGCAGAGCATGGTCTCCTCACTTCAGAAAGTGGGTCTCAACATGATAACAGTTCCAACATGATAATGACAACAAACACCCCCCCAAAACGACCACTGACTTGCTAAAGAATCTGAGGGCATGTCTCCAGACCTTTACCCTATTGAGGATCTGTTGGGCATTCTCAAACGGAAGGTGGTGGAGCGCAAGGTCTCCACTGACATGTCATTGAGGAGTACAAGCAGATTCCAGATGCAATCTTTGAAGCCCTAGTGAACTCCATGCCGAAGAGAGTTAAGGCAGTGTTGGAAAATAATGGTAATAATTTTAACATTAATATCAACTACGTATATTACAATAATACATAATAATAACAATAACTATAATATAATAATAATAATAACAATAACAATAATAAAGATTGTCAACAGCAAAATTGGGCACAGTTTGGTCATTTTCACATTAGAAAATTGTTTTACATTAGACATTTGTTTACACACAGTTTAGTATCAACATTATTAGACCAAATACAGAGTTCTCTTGCAGGAATGTTTTGCAATCAACCAGAGGAAGAGAGGTGAGCCATTGCCCTCTGATGTGGTTTGAGTAATGGTATGTGGACTGAAACAACATGAAAATTATTTCTAAAGATTATTTCTTATAATACCATGTCTAAAGGGTTTGGACTCAAATTCGCATGCAGGCTCTGTACAAACGGACTAAATACATTTACAATTATTAAAACAAGTATTAATTATTAATACAATGCATATTAGTGCAGTATATTGAATATATCATATCATATACAGTACATATATGCAAATATTATATATGATGGTAGAGGTAAGTTATCTTTTCTTCTGGAGCAAATGTATAATATAATAAAGGTACACACTGGTTTATTTGTGAACTGTGCACATTTGTGAATGTACTGATGTTTTATACAGCTTTTAGCCATGCATTATGTATGAGCATCACTATGCAGTAACACTGTAGTATAATATACTGGTGCAGTCTCTAACACTGTATGCTCTAACCTCTTACGTATGGCCCATAGTATGTGTACTACGTCATCAGTTCATGCGCTTAACTACACTCAAAACGGCGGTGTTTTTCCGCACACTGATCAGGAGTCTGTTGGAGACATGGCTTCAGCTGTGGATAAAAAGGGAGAGCTGCAAAAAGAACTGGTTTGTGCCATTTGTCTCGATTATTTTGACGACCCTGTGATTTTAAAATGCGGTCACAACTTTTGCCGTATGTGCATTTTAATGCACTGGGAGGAAAATGGAGGCGACGACATCGGGTACCAGTGTCCAGAGTGTCGCATGGTGAGTTTGTTTTTTAATCTCCTCCATTTATAAACAGTTACTCATTATTTGCCATGATTATCCAGCACACTCGTTAATAAGGCACGTGTTTTGAACCAGTTGCATGGTTCAGATTGTAGCAATGTAGCTTTAAAACTGTAAGATTATCTTTTGGGGTTTGACCACTGGTACCGGCAGAAAAAAACAGCCATGTTCCTGCTTGATGAATAACAGACAATGTAACCATCTAGCTGTTTAGTATAAACAATAACAGTGATTAGTATAAAATATGACTGTTTGATTTATTAAATATAGTGTGTAAAATACATCCCAGAGATAGAATACCAGATGAAAAAATACATGGCGTGTATTAAAAATAAATACTAAAATACAATTTGACCTCCCTAATAGTGTTGTCACGATACCAAAATTATGACTTTCGATACAATACCTGTCTAAATATCTCGATATCGATACTGAAACGATACCACGGCAAAAAAAACCATCAGGAAACCTAATGTATATAATAATATATGTACATAAATGTGTGTGTGTGTGT
>JAUZSU010199118.1:0-11710 GCA_034780255.1 Parotocinclus maculicauda | reverse complement strand
TACATACTGTACACGTTCTTTGGTCTGATTAAGCGGAATTTTGGTCCAAATAAGTGAATAACATTACACGTATATAATAGGATTTGTTTCAATACTTTAGGATTTGGTCGGTGGTCCAATTAACCGGATTTGACTGTATTTTAGAACCAAGCTCTCATGTTGACTGCACATTTTGCACAACAAATGTGATCACGGTAGAGCTCTTAGGCCTTCTTAAAAAGTGCAGTCGTGATGCATATTTGAACCATATTTGACTTTTGTGTGAGGTTAAATCGTCGTGAAAAAATTATCCTCCAAGTGAAAGATTTGGCTTTGGCTCTCTTTGTTCTCCATTTTGATGTGCAGCTTTATCTCTGGGGGCATTATTACCTGCTTTACTTTTGCTCAAAAACTTTTTTCTTTGTATGGCCAGATGTGGGGTATTTTTAGCAAACAGCAGGACAGCTCTGAGGTAAAAACAGCACAGTGGCACTAATGTACAGCCTGATTGCCCTCCATATCTCCTGTTTGCTGTTCCTTTATGTTTTGCTGCTGTTTATTGTCTTTCCTCGTGAAGCTGCACTTTTTATTAATAAACAAAAATGAGTTTAGTAGATTTAGCAAAAGTCTGTGTGACGGATCTGACTAGACCTGTGCAATTTTCAGCTGTATGACTGGACAAATCTACATCAAGGTTGGGCGCTGACGGCTTAGCTGTAGCTGTATATGTGACTCAGCTGTCCCTGTCTCCAGCTGTTTTATGCAGTCCCTGTTTATGCTGTTTCTGAATGTGTCCATCCAGTGTTTCAGTTTTCTGTACTCAACCCTGTACAGGAAAATAAACTGATTTCTTTCGAAAGTATGTCTGCTTCCTAAATGTCTGTTTAGTTGTACCTTCTTTATATTATTTACTGGTGGTAGACTGATATGGGTTTTTTTTCTAATGGGTGATGCTGATATACACATATCTCTGTTTGCACTCACTTTTTATAGACAATCTTCTTCTAACAAGCCATCTTCTTGTTTATGGAAAAATAAACATTGTTAGAGTAGTACACATGGTAGCAGCATTGTTTTGTTTTTAACCCCTGTCCCAGTTAAGTGCAGTAAGTTGTAGTGCTGGGAACAAAGCAGATTAAAATTATTCATCTCCACATAAACTGCCCCACCCTCTTAGAATGTTCTGTCAGTGCCTTTTAGCTTTTTGTCACTCCCAGGTTATAAGCTGCAAGTTATAATGCAAGTTTCTGTGCTTTTTCTCCACTAATTTTAAATATCGGCAATGGGAGAGCAGATATTGCCTGATGCCGATTATGTTCAAATGGTATTACTTAACCCAACTGGCTTTTGTATTTCAGCATCACAAAGGGTATGCCATATAAAGAGACAGCATAACGAATGGTAAGCAACATCCAAACTAAACTTTTGCTGTAAAATTTAATAAAAGTTAAATAAAATCATAAGCCAGTGATTTATAGATTGCTTAATTATATTTAATTGAAAACTAATCAAAGAAAGGCTTATTATTCCCTACTTAGTTAAATCAACTGTTGTGATTTTTTGGGAATATGTGTGCATTCTGTATTTGACATGTTCCTAAAAAGTTGAGACAAGTACAGTGTAGGATTGGAAAGGTTAAGGAACATTTCATAAAAACCAGTACAGAGTGATGGTGCATTCAATCCCACAGAGAGAACTACATTAAAAACGAATTTACCAGTTTAAAGCACATAACCACATAGGCTTAGTAATAGTTTAGAAAACTGTAGCCAGTACAGTACATAGTCAACACAGTTCATTATGGCAACAGCAAACGCAAGTTAAAATTATAATATGCGAGCAGAAGCCCTTTATCAACAACATCCATAAAGGTGGCTCATGATCATCTGGGAGATGGGCTGACAGAGTGCCAACTTCAGAATTGTGTTTGGAAGCAATGGATATTAAGGCCAAAGAGGAGCAGATGAACACAGTGTGGATGCTATTTCAAATATATTATGATAAATAGGCCCATGTATAGATATTTTGAGAGGCAGGGAGTTGAGGGAAAAAGACATTCACCCCACCCGCATAATGTAACCCACACAGTGCCTCTATTTTCCTTAAATCTAAAGTTGGTAGTATTGTTCAGAAAATAATCCAATTTTTCCCCTGTTAATGTTGAGCTATAAATTACCAAAGTGCAGTTTTTGAAAACAGTACTGTGGGTGTTTATAAGGCATTCATAGGTTACCTATAGTCTGTAAAAAATATATATTATTATAACATCTGAGGACAACAGAGAGGTGTCTCAAGCCCTTTTTGTGCATCTGTTATTTATTAAGTGCATGCTTTCAACTTAAATCTGAAAACATATGTTCTTACAATGTATTGTATGGTACAGGGCCCCAGTCATTTGGATCTCATATCTCCAGAGATTTCTAATTTGACTCTGACTCTGAACTCTATTTTGTGACAAAATTACTACTTTGCTTTGAAATATGTCAATCTATAATTATAAGAATATATAATTACAATATAATTTATATAATTTGCAAAATAACCTTGCAAATACTAAATAGGAGAAAAGCAATGATAATGACATTGACGTAATTCGAAATTTTACTATGACATTATTTTGGAGATAAAAAACTTGATGTCATCCCCTGGTAAAGTAGAGTATGCACATTTATGAACAAACCAATATCAGAGCTCAGCCCTACACTCAGACAGCTCCCTGTACATGAACCTCGCCTGTAACCACACCTACATCCCTTAGACAAATCTGCATTTGAATAGTTACAGGCTGAAATTTCAGTACTGCGCAAACAGCAGAATATGACACACATTCAAACACTTATGTTTATCAAGCTTTATTGCCACCTCCATATGTCCTCCCTCATTTATCCAATTAATAGCCACTGCCCCTCTGTCCCTGTCTTCACTACGCCACATGATCCTCTGTACAAAGGTCCAGCAGGAGATCTGATTGAAGACAGCAGGATTACTCTCAGCAGGCTGCTCTTCTTTGCCTGTCCCTCTAAGCATCACTCATAGTGGAAACCTCTTTTCAGTTTTCAGCTCTTTAATTTCCCTTGGGATGCACCTCTCTCTCTCTCTCTCTCTCTCTCTCTCTCTCTCTCTCTCTCTCTTTTGCTCTTATTGTCTCTCTCACTTTCTCTCTCCATCTCTCAATCAATCATACGCTAAGTATTTTATCACTTTCACATTGAAAAATAGGGCTCCGGTTTCCTCCTGCATTCAAAAGGCATGTGTTTATTGGTACCACTAAATTGCTCCAGTATGTGAGTGAATGTGATGTTAAAACGTTTAAACAAATCAAAAAATGAAAACCTACTTGCCCAAAAGGCAAATGTCACCAGTTTGCAGTCACAATGGACCTAAATATTATCAACTGCAGTGTAAATACTGTCTAAAATTATATATACAACACCACTGAAAACTCAGTCAGTATGATAAGAATATTCATAATAACTTGGCCTTTAAACACATGTCAAGATCAGATTTTTTGGCGTGACATAAGTGAAACACTTTGTGTCTGGTACTGCTAACCCCAAGTATCAAGTAACCATTGTCCAATCGCTGTCCATCCAAGTCATGTTGGGGCCAAATATGAAACCATTGGGTACCACTGATGCTAGTACAGAAAATTTGGTACACGAAAAATAAGCAATGGAGAAACACAGTTTTGCATTCCTGAGGTGTGAATGGCATATATTGCCCTCTGTTTTGTATCATGTTACTGACAAGGAAAGGCTGTCAGTTGTATAACTGTGCCACTCCAGTAAGTGTACTGTTTAACTACCACCCAATCAACATCAGTTCAAAACCAGTTTCACAGTTAATGCGGTAGTTAAACTGCACATGCATATTAGACTGTGAAAGTCTTTAGCTTTGTACTGAAGCTATAAATTGAATGTAGTCTATAGCTACCAGTTTGTTATTATAGCATTTAAGCCAAATCTGGCCTCACTGTCGCCTAAAAGCTCTATTGTTATTATTGGTGATAAAAGAATTGGACTCCACTCAAAATCTCAAAATATAACATTTAGTAAACTTCACGTTTAAATATTAGTTACTTAAATAAACAGACTTTCTTTTTGCACTCGTTACAAATAGTTTATTGTCACATATGTGGTACCTAATCATTTTAAGGCTTGGTTACCCCTTGGTTGCCACCTTCAGCAAATTTCCAGCTGTCACCTTTGGAAAAATGAAACCTCTTTTTCCATCTTCCTCAGTGTGTGTGTGTGGGGGGGGGGTGTTGGGTATTGAACATTAATGACATAACGGGGTAATTGCATTAAGTATAAAATATCAATCAATACCAATCAGTTAAAATGCCTGCATCAGTCCTTTTATAAGTCTTCTGAAACAGACTCGGGCACCCCTGATTAATACACCTAAATAATGTAATCCATACTTACCTAGGGTGTTGATTCTGTGTTTAGCCAATTCTAGTTTCAAGGTTGCTCTTTGTTGCATTTGGTTTAAATTTATTTGAGGATTGTGTACATTAATGTACACTGATGAACCAAAACATTATGATCACTTGCAGATGAAGCAAACCATTGATTAGATTTCCAATGCACATGTAGTGATCTGGGATATATTAGATTAAAAGCAATCTGTCAGTTCATAAGGTTAGGACCTGAGCCTTGGAGCATTAACAAAAGATTTCCTTGTTCAGTGGGTTTAGTCCCCCTTACTTTGACATCACATGGTTGACTGGATACGTGTGTGCCATATGTCACCACAAGCAATGTCACCACTAGGCTCTGTGGGGAAAAAGTTAAACTGGTGGACATCAAACATTAGTTTGACATGTGGAAGTTTTTATTTTTTTTATTTTTTAATTGTTTTTTATTTTGCCAATATGTGTGTTCATCTTATACTAAACTACATTAAATATAAACTTAATGTTCAGTTCAAAATTAATCAGCGAATATAACAAAACTGTATTCATGTGATGTGTGTTGTCATGGTATGCTGAGAGTGAAATTGATTTCAGCTTCAGAATTGTTCAAAATACCTTTATGCATGTCTATACTGTGTGATAGGCAATACTTAATATGAACAAGACTATGGTGTGATGATTGAAGCTTTAGTTACACACTATTATTAATGTGTGATTCAGAACAGTGCTATATTTAGGAAGTTGCTTTTGTTAATCTCAAACACGAGACATTCAGAACACATGATCGTTCTGTTACGCAAGGTCACACTGCCCTCATGTCCAATCGATCATCAGTCGATGCTGTAGGATGATTGAAAGGGTCAAAAGTTTAACCTTTACCATGTCTAGCTTGTACGTTAAACCTTATATCACATGTGCCTCACTGGTTGAAAGGATGGCCTGTCTAAGGTTATTAATATTGTAATTAATTAAGTGCTGCTTCTATTGAGATACAGAGAGCATTGGCCAGATTTGCTTCAGATAGTTCATGAATGGTACATGAAAATCTGTAAATCAGTTAGCATGATAATTAAATTCTGATCTGCACTAAGAATGATCCTGATCTGTGGTGGTTAATAAATCTCCTCAGGGCCACTACAGATCAGGATCATTCTCACATTCTCAGCCTTGCAGTGACACTGATGGAGTGGTGGTGTGTTAAGTGTCTGTTGTGCTGGTTTGAATGGCTCGGACACAGCAGTGCTGCTGGAGTTTTTAAACACCTCGGTGTCACTGCTGGACTGAATTGTACACCTACCAAAAATGTCCAGTCAGTTTTTATAATAGAAATAAACACTGCCACCTGTATTACTCAATTTCTTCTTCACATATGGATTAGTTAAATCCCCCATACATACGTGAAACCCTATGCTGCTACAATGAATAGTTACTGTGGAAATCGCAAAAATAGATAACATTTTAAATGGTTTCTGGTTTTACCCACATACTCCAGTTTTCTCCTTTAAGTGGGAAACATAAATATACTATTTTGTTTAATTATTAAGGAAAAGGCAATGTTTGATTTTGCAGAGGTACCAAATGTCTGCACCTTTTAGTGAAAATGATTGTTTTGTTAAGAAGGATCTACACTGAAGCGGGATAGTGAGCTCAAAGCTTTATAACATCTATGTGACCAAATTAGAAAGAAGAAACCATATTTACATGACTAGGCATACATGGGTTAATCATAACATATGGACATCATAGAATTGTGAAATCACGCAGGCATTGCACGCAAAATAAGATTTTGCATAAAGTTGAGGACACCATGCCACACAAGTAATAAACCACATAACACTAACATATTCTAAAATGTATCAATTTATTATGCCTTAGGTCAATGGAAGTCTATAAAAATATACCAGTTTGAGTGCATTTGTGTTGTGTGTGTTAACAGTAAATTGGAAAAAACATGTTACAATGTGTGGTAAAATTTTAGGATTGTCGTGACAGTAGTGCATCAGATAATGAGTTTATGATTTATAAAATTGCTATAATCTTAAAAGAAATATTTAGTCACAATAAAAGAAAGTCACTACTTAAATTTGTCATTAAAAAGCACATATTTGACTACCACACAGACAAAAGATGCAACCAATCAATAATGCTGTAAACTACAATTTGTTCACGCAAATACCTCACAGCTGTTCCTGACATGAAAACAGACTACGAACAGTCGTGGCATTAAAATCCGTCTACTTAACTGCTAACTAAAAAAAAGAAAAATGAATATCAGCACTTAATATTAGTGTACTGGTCTGTTTGAATATAATGCAAAGACTTAGGACACCATTATATTCGATCTTTCATTGTTTTAGCGGTGTCCATGTTTGAAATGTTTGTGTTTAAGTATTGACAATATGCGATAATACTGTAATAATGTCCATGGTTTACCAAAATTTTCACATCTGCGACAACTGGATTTGGCTGTTATACCTGACATGAAAATTACTTTCAGTACTGATTGTAACATTTTCAAGTAGTGATTTAATAGATTGGCTCAGGCAATCAGATAAGGACTAAGAATTGTCAATAGAAGACATTAGGATTACTTGATCAGACATTTCAGTCAAGACGCACAGTTTATTTACTTATTAATAGCCCACTGTTGTTAGAGAATACCGTTGTCATCAAGGGGTATACTTGGTCTGCAATTGTTTAGGTAGGTGGTAGGTTTCGCAGTAAAATTTAGATGAATGAAATAATCCAAGATTTCCCAGCAGAATTGATAGACTAGTGTAGTCTGTCAGTAGTAAACACTAGACACCAATTTTTAGCAAGATACAAGTACGCAGTATTGCAGTACAGTAATTCTCCTCACAGAGCTGGTGGATGTTAGACACCCTGCGCTCTTCCTTCTGTTTGAGAATGCCCCACAGATGCTCAGTAGGGTTTAGGTTTGGAGGCATGCTTGACCTTTGCTCTCAATTTCTTTAGAAAATCATTGCTCATCGTGGATGTGTGTTTGGGGTTGTTATGATATTGGAATACTGCCCTGAGGCCCAGTTTCGGTGGGGAGGGGATGCTCTGATTCAGTTTGTTCGGCTCCTAACAGCCCCAAACCATGACATTTCCACCACCATGCTTGACTGTAGACTAGACACACTTGTCTTTGTACTCTTACCTGGTTTTACCACACATGCTTGACGCCATCTGAACCAAACAATTTTATCTCTGTATCATCAGACCACAGGACATGGTTTCAAATAATCCATGTCCTTAGTCTGCTTGTTTTCAGCAAGCACTAGTCAAAAGTTTTTAGCAAGATGCAAGTATGGACAATTACAGTACAGTAATTCTCTGCTACTCATCTATGACGATGACAACAAAACTGGTGGATGTTAGACACCCTGCATGCTTGACCTTTACCCTCAATTTCGGTTTGGTTGCTTCCTTGTGCATCCTCTTTAGAAAGGGCTTCCTTCTGTGACAACATACCACTGATCTGCATACCACTTTGGTACAGTGTGCGGCGTGTGGTCTGAGCACTGACTGGCCGACCACCCTTTTAACCAATGCTGGCAGAACTTCTACTTCTCTATTTTCAGAGAGTGTGAGAGCGATAACCCAAAATTTAACACCTTGTAACACTAACAAGTCAAATATTACTGGGGATGGAAAATGGCTAACTTCCCACAATTTGCCCAGTTTTATCTGAGGGGTGCTCACAGAAGTTATAAATGCAAAAATATGCTTTTTTCTGCATCATTAACGTTTAGTATATTTCTTATTTAAAAATGTTACGTAAATGAAAGACAGCTACTGTAGTTATATACTATGAAGTGTGTTAGTGTGTTGTGCCAATTTGAGTGGATCAGACACAGCAGAACAGTGTCTACTTACTATGCACTTTATTAGACATTTTTACATAGTCACATAGTCACAATACATTGGTCCACCCTCAAAGACAGTAGCTCATTTGTTGCTGCAGTTTGTGTTTCCTCTAGTCCTTCATCAGTAGTCACATAATTCTGCCTACAAGATGATGTTGACTGTATATTTCTGGTTAGTGGCAGAGACACTGACATGTTCAAAATGTCCAGCAGCACTGCTGTGTCTGATTCACTCAGACACATATTTAAGTGATCTTCCCAGCATGATTTTAGAGTATTCCAAAGAGTTGTTGTGTTACTGAATGAACCAATTTGCACCCCATAAAAGCTCCAGGGTTAAGGTCAGGTGACAAAAAAAAACCATGATGGGTAGCACTCTCCTCTAGCTTCCTTATTCTTCAAATAGTTTGAGGTGTATTCTGGTTATTGTAATTGTACGCATTATATCACATTTAAGAAATATACAAAAACAGCATTTTCTAAAACATCATCATTTTGGTAAAATCACACATTTTACCAAGGCGTGTTATTTCTGTCTTACAGAGTGAAGGCTAATTAGAGGGATTCAGTGAAGGGATGGATTGGGGAGAGCTGGAGGGGGCGTGAGTTGGTTCCGCTCTGTGCTGCAGGAGAGTGGAAGATAAACAGATGGGTGACATAGGGATGGGCATCAGGAATTGGCACAGGTCCCTCTGGGCACTTCTAAAGCACACTGTGTCTTAGGTTTTTTTGTTTTTTTTGTTTGTTTTTTGGATACACTGGATATACATATATAGAAATATAAAATGTGTGTATTGCACCTGTTTCAGTGGGTATATATGATTTCATTTAAATGCATTTATTTGTATGCTTGTGAAAGCATCTCCTTCTGTGTACATGTTGCGTATTTGTACGTGTTCTCACCCCCGCCTCCTATGACTCTTTCCATCATTCATAACATGGTACACTGTCCTGTTCCCATGGATACTGTATGGCCAGTGCAACACTGCTCTGCTTTAATATATCATACTAACAATACTGGGATGTCATCAGCAGGTCAGGATGTACCACATACATTGTGAAAAATCAGTTCACAGCGGATGTGGACAAAACCCAGATTATTCATAGGTATACATTTGATTTGATCAAACAGCAGATGTCAATGTATCAGTATTCTCTAATACAACGATGTTAGACAAAGTACAAAATGCATTTCCTGTTGTTCAAAAAGCAATGTATAATCATATGCCACCATGTAATTAGATCCATTAATCTAACATAATTTCCGAACACTGTACCTGAACATTATTGTGTTACATCCGGTGTGAAAATTCACAAACTAGGCCGTTGTAGGAAGCAATTGCAGCCATTTAAACAGAAAAAAATCAGTAGGCATTCTTGTAACCGAAAAACTGAAAGAGTTTGGGCGATCAGAGACCCAAGGGAGAAAACCAAATCAATGTCCAGGAAAACAGAGAAGAGCAAATGGAAACCAGAATCAAACTCACAGGCTTGCAAGGAGAGACGAAATGCATTATGTCTAGCCAGCGAAAGTTTAAGGTTAATATCTAAACGGGTGATTCCACTATAATTTTCACTGATGCCCATGAAATCTTTATATTTAACACCCAACCAACTTGTCTGAACTTAGATTGCTATCTAATTCAACGTTGTGTACTTTATGGCTAGGATTTTGTAAACCTTTAAATTACTTGTCTCACATTCACAGTCACATTCAGTGCTAACAGTTTGATTATATGGCCCATACCGGCCTTGACTCTCCATAGTTAAACAGTAGCAGTAGAATGGGTTGAAAAGTGTAGTGCATCTCGTATAGCTGTCATGTAATTTCCACCTCCCCAAGAGGTCAGTGTATCAATTTCCTGAGCTGCCTTCATAACACAAAGACCATATAGACAAAATTTTCCAACTTTTGCTAAAGAACTAATCTGTACACTCCAAAAGAGTAAATCCAACAAAAAAGATAGAAACTGGTTCTGGTTTGAAATATGGTTTGGTAAGTTACTTTGGTTGTCCACAAACACTGTTAACTCTGGAAACAAGCATTCAAATCCGACCATCACTAGATGTAAATGCTCACAACCAGAGCTAGAATAAATTAAGCACAAAGGCAGTTAGGGTCAGTTTGTCCACAAATCTATATGGAATATCATTTCAGTTTATTAACATATTCCAACAGACTGCCCTGTCTTCAGTGTTTGCTCCATAACCGCACCTGAATGCCATTCAATGAGAGGGAACTTTCTGAAAGAAATAATTAAAAATGCAGGCAATTATGCCTACTCGCTCTGATTCGTGAATGTGATTTGTGATCTCTTCCTTACAGAACCTGGGAAGCCACTAAGACTTTCTGCTAAGCTTTTAAAAATTGTTTTGGAAAAATACAATTTAGAAACATTTTGACTTAAAAATCACTGACACTAATATGACATACACACATAGTGAAATGCTTGTCAGTTGTGTAAGAGAAGTCTGAGTGGTCAGCTAGAGTGATTTCTCTCTGCCAGCTGTTGACTTTAGGCACTTAATTAAATTGCTGGTTAAAACCAAATACAGTAAGTGCTATTGACAGTGTTATAAGTAATGCTGAGTGGTCAACAGTTTTTCTGAGGTATTTCTGGGATGTAGCTTCTGTGGGTCCGAGGTAAAAGCCAGCTGCTGGAAAAAGCAGTTTCTAAGGTCCTGGGGAACCCCCAGGCTGGATATGCAACATAAATAGTAGGTGGTGTTCTGTACACAGCGATTAACTGACTGCCCTGCCTGGGGTGCATCTCTGCCTGGCTGCCCAGTAAATTCAGCAAAATGCGCCGGGGATATGCCAAGGATCAAGCACCGGTACTGCCAAGCTGCCACTGCATTAGGTGAAAGCTGCTCTGTTGCTATTGATTAAATGTGAAGGTAAATGCTCTGAGCATGGTGATGAGGCTTGAGGATGAGGCTCTTACAATAAAATGCAGGATGTATTTGGATGCTACATCACATGAAAGACAACTTCTGCTTTGTATCTGAGCTGTTAATACTTATAGCTTCCCCTGTCACAATACTTATTGCTGACTAGAACAGGCAGTTGATAAACTGACTTGCTAAAGAGGTGACACCCCATGAAAGAGCCACATTAAATGTTCACTGATTGTTACACCCATTAGCAGTAAACGTGGTTAAAGCGGTCAAATGCACTAGATAGACTTCATGTTTAGGCTTTGGATATAATTTTTTGTCTTGTATATGTTTTTAATGTGTGTATTGTGTGTTGTTTGGCCAGTAGTCTGTAAAGTAAACTGAAAGGGAATGATGTCAGACCAGCTCTTTTCATCAACTTTAAATTATTAACGAGCCAACAGCTACGTTGCCAGCAGATCTCTCTCTCTCTCTCTCTCTCTCTCTCTCTCTCTCTCTCTCTCTCTCTCTCTCTCTGTCTCGCCCGCCGGGCGGGGGGGTGGGG
>JAUZSU010199107.1:0-11711 GCA_034780255.1 Parotocinclus maculicauda | reverse complement strand
CAGGTTGTTGGTTCTACACCAGTCCGTTAACCGTATATATATATATATATATTATTTTTTTTTAACTGTTACCTATGAAAAGGTTATTTAGAATATTTATATTAGAATATTCAGAGTAGCTGTTATGACACCACTAACCCTATTATAGCTACATCTAAGCGTTGTAACCTGGAATGATTTTTAAGTTCATTTATAAAGTTAAGAAACAACAACACAAATTTGCCATTTCCTGCAGAGAAATAGTCTATCTAATACGTCAGTCTGGAGATCCCATTTAGATCCCATCATAGCACAGAAACAACATTTGTCAGAGTAATTAATGACTTACTGTACGTATGTCCTTTGCTCATGGCTTTATCTCTCTATTAAACTGTTATCTGTTACTGCAGAAGTTGACATTAAAAACATCATTTTGGAGAATATTGTAATTGTTGACATGTTTGTCTTGTTTTAGCTCATCATTATGAGGTTCCATAACATATGGTACAATATAATGCTCTGGAATGCCGCAAGAATCAGTCACAGGTCCCTTTTTCAATTCAATTCAATTTTATTTCTATTGCGCTTTTTACAGAGGAGCATTGTCTCAAAGCAGCTTTACAATCCTATATTTTTGTAAAAAGCCAATCCCAAATTGAGCAAGGCTAGGTCGCCAATGGAAAGGAAAAACTCCCTGAAAGTAGAAGGAAGAAATCTTGGGAGGAAGACTCAAAATGGGACCCAACCTCCATGGGTGGCCTAGATGTTAACTTAAATAATATAATTTAAATCAAGAATAAAATTTTAATTACTAATAAAATAAAAAACAAAATAGATTTTAAAATAAGTCTTCAGTTGGAAGTCCTTGGAGACACATTGTCTCCTAATGACTAAATGATGGAGGGAGTTAATGTACTCTGGTGGGACTGGATTCTGTTGGTGAAGACCAGTAGAGTGATGCTTTTTCAGTGGTAAAATAATTTTTATGTATTATTTTTAACATCCATTGCAGACATATCTTCCTTAGTATGAGTAAACAGAATAAATTTAACAGTGCATGAATGTGTTATGGTATTTTCTCTTCTTTTTACAAGTGTATGGATTAGAGTGAAACTATTATAACTACATGTTATTTTGTGAAAATGTATTAAGAGTAGGATTATATTTTCCCCTAAATTGATTTTGACACTGCAGCATTCACAAAGCAAAAGGTAGGTGACGTGAATGTGTAATGCCCAATGTACCCAAGTAGGCTAGTAATCTTTGTAAACTATTTACATATACAGTAAGACTCCGGGGAAGAGTCAGGAGCTAGGGGATTAGTCAACTAGCAAGCAGCGACCTTGGGTTTCTTCTCAGAAACTGACAAAAAAGTGACCCTTGAAATTACCATTATTATGGCTGACTTGACATGGCAGTGGCTAACTCTGGCATAAGTGAGACTACTGGCACTGGTGTGGCAGTACTTGCTGGATCTGATGGCTAGAGGTGGCTTGGCTTGACTGTGACGGGACAAGACAGAGTCAAGGATAAAACCTGATAAAACAAAAGGTAAGGGGGGATGGGACTTGCAGTGCAGGTTAGAGTTGGGGTACTTATCATCTGAAGAGTATGATTACATGCTGGCAGAATACTCACTATGTCCTCTATTTGGTCTGGACTGAGGCAAGGGTGGGATTTATTATTTACATGACAAATCATAGCTAATAGATGAACATGAAACACTAAAGATTTACACACAATTGTTTGTGGCATAATTTCGAAAAGGTTTGCCAGCTGTACATCCATGATGCAAATTTAAGTATAGTGAACTCATGGTCATATTCAAGAAACCAGTTTGAGATTATATGATTTGTGTGCTAAGAAAATGCCCCATATACCATTAAACCTCCATCAGTAGCCTGATTCATTAAAAAAGGGGACCCATGCTTTCATGTTGCTTATCTCATATTCTGACCCTGCCAATCAAATCTAACCCTAACCCTAAACCTAAGCCTAGAAATCAAGACATTACAACATTTTTCCAATTTTTATTGTCCAATTTTGCTGAGCCGGTTGAGTTGCCTTATACAGTGTGTGTGTGTGTACATGTCTGTGTGTGTGTTCAAACAGAAACACTAATAGACATGATCAAGGACACACATAGAATGCTAAAAATGGGCAAGAACCGAAGACTAACAACACAGGCCATAACCACAAACAGCACAAGCACAAAACACAGAGAGGCAAATGAGAAGGTACAAATTAACAATATAAAACACAAGAGAGGCAAGTTATACGAGAACAACCTTAAAACATAAACCAACATGCTACACTGTTCATGCAAACAGGTTATTGGGCAGACAGTGGAAACTAACAAAAGAACAAAGACTTGAGACTAAATTGTACAAACAATGATAGAACCCAAGTAAGACAGGACTAGAGAGAACTGGCATGAACACCAGGAGTGGTTTGAATGGAGCAGGGAAGCTGTCTGTAAGTAAGCAAGTGGGTGTAGAAAGGGAAAAGGGTCAGAAAAGAACAACGCAGGACGATGTACACAGTAAGCAACCTGACAGCTATATCATCCTGTCAGAAGAGATACAGTAGGAATTATAGACTGGCATCTTTAGAAGCAGGGGCAGTTTGTCTTCAAAGCACTTCTGTCTCAGAAAACATCTTATACAACCCTAAATCATAAAAATTGCCACTGTATGGAAAATGCATACACAAATAATTTAAAAAAAACATATAAATGTAAATGTAATTTAAATGGATGAAACCAAAGTTTCTGGAGGAAATATACATAGATACAAGGAGAAAATGCCACCCTTGACAGAGAGAGTTAAGATACCAGGACTGAGTCAAGACTGTAGCTGAACGTTGTTTTCTGCACTATTGTGCTGCAATGATTTTTTTTCTACTGGCTGCACTGTGGTGCTCAGGTGGTGTGATGGTCTAAGACCCAGGTTAAGGTCCTGGCATTGCTGCATGCCACTTTTGATTAATACTTAGGCAGTGGGGGTTGGTCGCAATAGCATACACCCATTTCAGAGCTCCTTGACTGTTATCAGGATAAATTGCATAACTGCATATTGTCAAATGTAGACACACACTCATGAAATTAGAATATTTTAATCATGATGTACATTTTATAAATCCACCCATTAAGCTAATTTAAGTTACATGATAATTGTTGTATGATACTGTATCACAAGTGTTGGATTGAAGTCAGTTGAATACACCAAATAGTATGCTTTGTCTATGATCAATGGACAAAAGAGCAGAAAGGAGCAGTGGACAAAAGGGAGAGGGCATTGTGAGTGACAGATGTGAGTAATATCTGAATCTGGCCACAGAACAGTGCATCAGACTTCTTTCATTCCAAGAACAAAGCCCACTTCTGTCTGTGTGGCCAGCTCACTGTGATGGCTGCTGCTGCCTGAGCTGAAAGCATATCTGGCTACACCCAAAGCGATTTTGCCTTTGAGTACACAGACAAATCATCGTTTCAGAGAGTATTTTTCTGTTTCTTGCAGCAAACCTTTGCCCCTTCCTGAAAATATGCACTGCTTGTTGCTGAGGCTGTTTTATGTAGTCTTCTATAAGTGGGTGTTTGCATGGGGACATTTTAAGGTAGAGAAGTACAGTAGGAATAGACAGCCTTATATCTCTAGCTGCTGCATGCAATTAATCACAACAGAGCTTCTATCTCTTTCCCTCCTTCACTCCAGTGTTCTCTCTTTTCACCTTAATATGTTCTCAGTGTACACCCGAATTAAACATCGTTTTATAAAATGTAAGGGCATGATTGCAGTACCAGATCGATAGGTATTTAATCCCCTTCTCACACCTCTCTTATCCACTTTTTTGTGGTCTAGCTAGATTCACTCTGGCTATTATTTTTTGTCCTCCTCAATGGCTTTCCAACTTTTAATTTGGTCTGATTCAGCTTTTCAGGTTTTGCATACTTCTCAGCCCTGTAGCATGTGTTCATCTGCTCTGTATAATCCTAGTCTGAGTAATGAAACATAAAAAACACTTTTTAGATTACTTGTTATTATTAGCCTATTTGTACCAATTTTATGTTTATGTGCACAAAAAAAGCTCACTGTTGTCATGTTTTAAAATCTTATTTTTTCAAGTACACCAAAGCATAGTCACCAAATTATAATCAAAATATTACATACATGTACATACATTATCATAATCTAGGAAAAAAAAATAATAATAATGACGATAATAATAATAATAATAATTATTATCGTCATTATTATCATTAATATTATTATTATTATTATTATTTTTTTTATTATTATGATTATGATTATGATTATGATTATGATTATTATTATCATTATTATTATGACTATTATGATTATTATTATTATTATTATTAGGTTGAACAGTTGAGTAAAAATTAACCTTAGATTTTGTTTCCTGGACACTTTTAGGTGTATCTTTTTCAGATTTTGGGCTGCTTTAATATCATATTTCAAGTCTAGCTATGCAAATCAGGATATGCATGGGGATGCTCTTAGGGTTGTTTTATGCATGCATGGGTACTGGATACTGACAGACAGGCTATAACAGCTGCTCACAGTTACAGATACTTTCAGATGCCTTTCAGATTTTAAGCAATAGCATAGTAAGTATACTAGTAAGGATTTAATGTCTTCATGGATATTTAATACAGCAGAAAAGTCTTGTTAATGCAGCAACAGCCATGATACATTTTCCTAAATATCAGGTGAATATAGTCTTAATGCTCTAAGATTCAGTGCGGCTGTACGATTAAGAAAGCCTATCTCTACTTTACCTCAGAAGTAATTGGTGAAAAAACAAAATAAAAACAAAATATAAAGTGTTTGGTTATTTTTTAAATTACATTAATCTCATTTATTTATCTTTTTATTTTTTTTTCAATCCTGACTCTGGGCTATGACTGTGCTAGGTTGGAAGTTCTCCCTATGTCTGCATGGGTTTTCTCCCTCCATCCTCTGGAAGGAGGATGAATGTCATATTTGTGTTTGTTTCCTGCAAATATTTTGTTAACATCTTGTCATTTAGAAAATCATAACTTGTCATATGGTATACAAAAAAAATACGTGTACAAAGACAGTACAATTTACTTCACATGTGAAGGTGGGGAAAATTAGTGAATCATTCCCTTTCACTGCACCAGAGATCCCTACCAAGTCCTAGAATGGACTGGCTATGTTTTGTGGGGATAGGCACTGGTGCCCTGTGACCCTGACAAGGATAAGCAGGTTAAACAGGGTTAACAAACAATAAAAAGTATATGTAATATATAATAAAATGCATAAATAAATTAAATAAGCCCCAGATTATATCAGCTTTTGAGCAAATATGCTTTTAATTATCTCGCTCTTATCCTAATTTCCCTTAATTCTGTATTTGTGTAAACAGAGGCAAGTAAAAGCAAAAGCTCCCTGTCATCTTAACTTAATAAATATACTTTCTGGGAGTAACTTTCTGACATTTCTCTAAAGGTTGTGCCACATCACAGGACTTAACAATGCTTGTGAGTCATGTAGTTAGGCTGAATTTTGATTAAGGCACCAGTCAAAGGGCCTCAGGCTTGTTTACCCTCAGGCTAGTCTTTCTCTATGATATGACTTTGAAATGTAGGCAATAAGAAACGAGAGTCCATGTTCAGAGATCAAGAGGTCCATTTTCTATAATGAATCCTTTCGTTAGACATTCTGTGTGCGGTACTGACTACATAATGCAACAGAGTGCTCAAGCTGAACAGAATTTCTCTGTTCTCAGCTTATCCAAGTCCTGCATCTTGGTGTCTCTTGCTGTGCCTCCTGACTGCTCTGCCTCAGCGAGGAGAGAGAGAACAAAAGAGGATATTCCATCTGCTCTGATATGGAGTGGCACTGCACACAGAGCATTTCTAATTAGTATCGGTGTTGACTAGACTGTGAGAAACCTTTCATTTTGTGTTATTGAATGGATTAAGGTGGCAAATAATAAATAAAGACAGTGAGTAGTACAATTTGTATAACTCTCTCTAATATACATAACCTTCTGGCACACAGCTTTATTCCCTGAAGCTTACAAATGATTCAGTACTGCACTTTTCAGATTTTAATGACAATGTACCCTGATTAAACCAGTTTTAATATTTAAAAAAAGCAGTAAGTGACTTGTTTGTTTACAATCCATACACCTTACAAGAGCGGATTTTCTCAGAAAGACATTTTCTTTCAAATGCAAGAGCATTTCAAGAGTGGACGTGAGTGCTATGGAACTGTCCATGCTTTACAATTTGAATAACCTGGTTTAACCCTCTGAGATGATTTTGGAACCCTTTTGGATGTTGCTTTTTTGTTATATAGTTCACTTGGAATCTTTATTACCGGCCTATAAGGATCAAAATCTGCACTTCTAAAGTATCAAAGTTTTAAGTGATACAATGTGAAATTTAATGATCAATCAACACATACTTTAGAATGGAGTTGTCTTTTTAGCTCATTATAATCTTTGATATGTATAACAGGGGTAAACTACGTGAATCTTAACATTAGGGGAACCTGAAAACATAATGTTAAGGGAACACAAGAACTCATAACACCCCTTCCTTACCACCATACCATACGTGCCACAAAAGCAGACTGGGAAACTTTCCACAATACTGAATATGATGTGTTTGACAAATGCAGTGCAATTCAACTGTTTGATTTTGTGAAATGTTTTAAGCGTCATATTGAGAGGAAGTGAAGACACACAATGGCAATCATACACTGGGCAGAAACTTTAAAACTTATTATTAGTTATGGGACTTACTCAAAAGCCAAACGCTGGCAGTCTGGCATAGCCGTGATTTAAACTCAGATCTTTCTTATAACTATTCTAGATCCTTAATGTAAAGTCATTTAACATATTATATTAAATATATAACAAATTATAAAACTCTTGCCTGTTAAATGCTGTTGTGATGCTGGCACCTGTGACACGAGTTGGCTTGAAATATTTACATGTTAAGGGAGACTTTATGACTCAATTGAGACTCAAAAGTGTTTTCTAAGGGGGAGCCTTAGTTTTCTATTACCAAAGCATAGTTTTTAAAAACAACACAGTAGAGGTAAAACTCTCTTTACTGGACTCAAGATCCACAAGAGCACATATAATGCAAATCTTATAAAAGATGGCAAGAGGGTAAGTTCCGGCTTCTTCGCACGCCTCGTGCACTTAAGCATGCTTTTGCCCCCTGGCGTCCCGGAGCTCCTCCGCACTACTCGATTTGGGAAGTGTCCCAAATTGGCACCTCGCCACCAAACGGGCCGGTGTGGACTCAGCCGCCAACTTTATCGACTGGGGTTTGGCTCAACACCTCAGGTTACTCCTGGAGCGGCTTTCAACCCCTATGTTGGTGACTGGGATTGACGGCCGGCAACTCCTAGGGGACCCCATTACCCACCAGACCCCCCCTCTCAATCTTCAATTGAGACAGCATCAGGAATGGCTATCATTCCTTGTTACCCACTTCCCGCACATGCAGGTTGTCCTAGGTCAGCCACGCCGGCGCCTAGCCCAGGGGGGCGGGCCGCCAGGTAAACTTTATGTGCCTCCACGACCCCAGTCCCACTCGGCAATAAATTGCTCCACCAGGTTGCCCCGTTCAAAGGACTTTGCCGCCTCCCGCCCGGGTCCTCGGATCGTCCAGCATTCCCCACCCTACACTGTCCACTGTCTGCTAGATAGCAGGTACTGGCACTGGTACCGCAAACTCCCGGTCTGCTCACGGCTCGCCCGCCGTTACAGAGCGTCTGGTGACACCGTTTGTATTCGGTGCTTAATTGACGATGTGATAATGAACACCTGGGGTCTCTATTATATAAGTACAAGCCCCTGAGGTACTTAGCGGTTCAGGGAAAGTATCAGGGTTTCCTTTCCCCGTCCCACGTCGGCTGGTAACTGAGTCTCACTTCGGTCGGCTGCGGGACTCGATTTGAGACGCGCCTCACACACTCAAGCTTGGGCTCACCCCCTAGCATCCCGGAGCTCCTCCACGTTACTCAATTAGGGAAGCGTCCCAAATCGGCACCTTCTTGTGCTTACTGCACGCTCGCCCTCTGCCGTTTCGGCGCATATCACCGCAGATTCGCGCGCACGCCAACTGTGGGTGCCATTCCCATTTGTGTCCCATTCCCAACACAGCTGCATGACTTTTCTCCCTTTTTAGATTTTGAAATTTGGAGAGCCTTTTGCTCTGCCTCTTTAGTTATTTCCCCATTATTATTATATGTCGTAGGGTCCCTTCATTCCCGCATCCTTGGGTCCTAACCTGAATCATAACAAAAAGAGCAAATTTATTTATTCCTTTGAATAATGTCACTTGGAAGGTGATACGTTTGCAAGTTTCTTTTCTCTCTGTTTTTGGCTACTCTACTGGGCACTTCTACTGAAATTTTTACAAGGATTGTTTTGGCTGGAACAAGTTATTTTCAGTTTTCCTATAACACAATAAGAGTTAAAACTACACTGCTCACAAAAGATCCCTTTACTGAACGTAAAGTTTGCAGTATAAACTAAACTCTATAAGCTTATCAAAATATACTTAAATGTTATGTACGGAATAGATTCAACTTTAATATTTCGAGTTGATGGTGGAGAAAATAACCAAGTGATTTTGGTTATACTGTGGTAATTTAATTATATTATAGATGTCTTACAGTTACTTAATACAACAGCAAGTTAATGCATCTAAAAAGATCCATGAAAACTATTTTTAAGTCATTTTAACTATTCATTTTTTACAGTGTGTGTGAGTGTGATGCCTATGATGGATTGGTATCTTGTCTAGGGTAGTTCCTACCTTGCACCCTGTGTCTCTACTGGTGAATGTGGGGGCCATTTGAATACATTGAACTCATTGTTATGTTCAAGAATACAGTTTGAGAATATTTGATTTTTGTGTTGCTTTCAGAAGATAAGCATACTGTGGTTGAAAATGAATGGATATGGCTGACAATACTCAGGTAGGCTGTGACATTTAAACGATGTTAGCTGACATTAAGGTGCCCAAAGTGTGCCAAGAAAGTATCTCCCAAACCATTACACTGCCAGCAGCAGGCTGGAGTGTTAATGCAAGGCAGGATGGATTCATGCTTTTATGTTGTTTGTGCCAAATTCTGATCCTAAATGCTGCAGCAGAAGTTGAGACTCATGAGACCAGGCAATATTTTTTAGTCATCTTTTGTCCAATTTTGGTGAGCCTGTACAAATTGTAGTCTCAGTTTCCTGTTCTTAGCTAACATGAGGCATCGTGTGGTCTTCTGCTGCTGCGGCCCATCTGCTTAAAGGTTTTATGTGTTGTGCATTCAGAGATGCGCTTCTGCATACCTTGTAATATGTGTTTATTTCAGTAGTTTTTGCCTTTCTAACAACTCAAACCAGTCTGGCCATTCTCCTCTGGCCACTGGCATCAACAAGGCATTTTAACCAGAGAACTGCTGGTCAGTGGGTATTTTCACTTTTTTGGACTATTCTCTGTAAACCCTAGTTGAACATGAAAATCCCAGCAAATCAGTAGATTCTGAAATACCAACATGCGTTGCATGTTCAAAGTAACTTAAATCAAATTAATTTTCCATTCTGATGCTTGGCTTGAACTTCAGCAGTCGCCTTGACCTAAATGCATAAAGTTGCTGTGATTGAGCGATTACATTTTTGAGCAGTTGGTGTACCTAATTAAGTGATCAATAAGTGTATATTGTCTTCTAAAAGCTGCGCAATCTCTCACAGGGACTGCATGTTACACTCAAGTGATTAAATTTAGATCAGGAGAAAGAACTTTAATAGAAAGTTAAAATTACATAAAACAAAACCCTAGAGGCAGCTGCTTCACATCAACAGATAACAGTCACCTTATATATTTCCTACTATTTAGAGTTGTGGAAAACAAGGGTATTAAATGTGTTTTCTCCAGCAATCTTTTTTTTTTTGTTTCCTGTAATTCAGTTGTACACTAACCCTTACTAGAATGGACGAGGTGGAAAATAGCTACAAACATAAGCCAGATATGTTTTAAAGAAGAATTATATGTGTAAATAATCTCGATGATCTTTAATAGTGTCTAGTACATCACACTCTTTATATCAGTTTATATTCTTTCTGAGTTCATCACAGTGCCACCAAAAAAGCAACTTTAGTAAATTTGAGACTTGTGATAAGGTTTTGCATGACTGTGTATGTAAGTGTATTATTTATCATACTTTTAATTTTAAGTCTTACTTAATCCAGTTTAGGGTCACAGAGAAACAGGGCCCAAGTGACAGCACAGGGCACTTGCAATGTGGAAACCAACCCCATTGCAAGGCACCAATCAATTGCAGGGCACACACACATTTACTCCCTCCCACTGGGACACTCTAGAGACTCCAGTTTACATAACGAGTACCCAGATGAATCCTACAAAGAGGGAAGTGCAAACAACACACAGGCAGAGTCCCGGCTAGAAATCTGTTGTGAGCTATGAGGTGAAAGCACTAACCAGTGAGCCACATTACTAGTTTACAATTTGTATTGTTTTTACTAGTCCTAAGATGATGGGAAATGATTTCTTAACAGTGAATTAGTCAAATATATTTATTAAATAATTTGTAATTATAACTGTTTAGAATGTAATGCTAAATGAATGACACTATACAGTGTATACATTGCTTTGTATTAGACAGCTCAGGACATGGGACCTTTTAAAATATATGTTTATGAGTATTCAATGATGCTGGTAAAGCAGTAGAGATGTTTTAGACTTTAATTTATTTTTTATTCTTGCCATTTAAAATGATAAATTGATAAAAACTGATTATTTTAATTTAAATTAAATGGATCTAGTTATGACTAAGTTCATGATGTCATGCATATAAAATGGTTATCATAATTAATGATCACAATGTTTTCCTGCATTTAGGATGGTAATAGGACCTGAAAATGATCTGTCTCTATAGCAAGAGCGTCTCCACACTAACATTTAGGAGAAACATTCCAGTAAGAGGCATGTCAGATTCTGAGAGCCAGGGCTGATCAAGCTGGAGGCTGCTCCCTCAGCTGGGACTATGGTGAAGACCCAGGCCTCATTAGAGACTGAACAAAAGATTCTGCTGGCAATAGACCTTATTAAAGCTCTCCCACATCAAAAGAGGCTGAAAGGTTTTAATAGGCAAGTCATATAAATAACAATTACGAACACAAGATACAGTGTGTGTAGGTGGAAAAACTTGAGCTGAAAAGAAGTGTGGACATTGATAATGTTATGCTTGGTTACTTAAAGACGTACTTAGATGGAGATACACGGCATTGTGTGCATGTTAACAGCAAGACAAGGGGCTGTTAGAGGTTTTATTTGAATTTAGAAGAAGCATAGCAGAAAGTGCTTTAATCATTAAGTACAAAATGCAGAAAAGTTTATGCTGTGGGGGAGAAAGGGGTTGGTACAATTGTTTTCCTGATACAGTGCATCCGGAAAGTATTCACAGCGCTTCACTTTTTCCACATTTTTTTACGTTACAACCTTATTTTATATTGTATTAAATTAATCTCTTTCCTCAAAATTCTACACAAAATACCCCATTATGACTATGTAAAAAAAGTTTTCTTGAGAGTTCTGAAAATTTATTAACATTAAAAAACAAAGAAATCATTTTTACATAAGTATTCACAGCCTTTGCTTAATACTTTGTAGAACCACCTTTGGCAGCAACTACAGCCTCAAGTCTTTT
>JAUZSU010199096.1:0-11712 GCA_034780255.1 Parotocinclus maculicauda | reverse complement strand
TGGACTCTATTCTTCATCCGCTGCACGTAGTTGCACGTAGCTCGACTTACGACGCAAAACCGCGTAAGTCGGAACGACGTAACTTGAGACCATCGTGAACCGAGGACTACCTGTATGTGGATACGCAATATGCTTTTCTGTTTACATTCATATCTGACCACCTTGAAATGTGGTTTCTCAGTGTGTTACCTCAAAAGTGGTGCATCTTGAGCGGGGTTACACCTGGCTTTCCATGCGGTTAAGTGAAATCTGAATGTGATCCGCATGTGAGTGGATTAATACAAACAGGCTCAAATATAGACATGGGTTGTGAAATGGAATCCATTTTTCTTATTTTTGTTAGTAGCTTCATCATGTGCTGCAACAAACTGTAATGCCTTATTTTCCTTAGTATTGGATCAGTACATGAACTGAGAAGCTAGAAGGCATCGTTAATACAAATAGACAATGAGCACTTACAACAGGGAGCGCTAACATAACCACTTGAAATGTGCTACTGCAGTCACAGTGCTCATAAAAACAGATAGTAACAGGATTGCTACTACAGCACCAAATAGGACACTTTCGGACACCAACAATAACGCTGACAGGCATGGAGCAAACAGGCACAAAAGCTACACAATAAGGCTAGGTTAGCATAAACAAGGCATGGAAAGGGACATGAAACAAGAACAGGATCCCACAAAGCAGGCAAGGAGCATGAAGATGTGATTTTACATATTTTGTCTGGTCAACTTAATAAACATCCATTCCTGCTTTTTTGCAACACATTCCAAAAACAGTTGGGGCAGGGGCCGACTAAATAATGATGTGATTCTAAACAGGTGATTATAATCAAGATTTGGTACAAATGTAGCATCCAGGAAAGGCCGAGTCTTTGATGACTAAGAATGGAGAATCAGAGAATCTCTGGTTTGACAACAAATGCGTGAGATAATGATTGAAATGTTTTAAAACGATGTACCTCAAATAAATACTGTATATTTCTCCCTCTACAGTGCACAATATCATTAAACGATTCAAAGAATCAGGAGGAATTTCAGTGTAAAGGCTAGGAACGCAGGCTTAAGCTGATCCCTCTGCTCTGCATGAACCATCATTCATTAATAGCTAATAGAACCACATGGGCATGGAATAACTTTGGTAAACATTTTTTAAGCACTAAAATACCGAGTTACATTCTCAATTGTCACATAAAACTTTGCTGTACAAAATAGAAAGCGTCATTTAAACCTATTTCAGAATCTTTGAGCTAAGGGCATCTAGGATTGACCATCAAACCATGGAAACGTGTATTGTGGTCTGATGAATCAGTATTCTAGGAGTTTTTTAAATGCTCCAGACCAAAGATATTCAGACTATTATCAGCAACAAGTCCAAAAGCCAGAGTCTGTCATGGTATGGGATTGTGTTAGTGCCCTTGGCAAAACCATTTCAACTTCTGTGTTGCAGCATTAATGCAGAAAATGAAATTGAGATTTTAGAGCAACACGTGCTGCCTTCAAGGTATCATCTTTTCCAGGGTCAGTTATGCATGTGGTAAAATACAAATATCTTGAATAATGAAATACAAATCGCTTGGTATCCTGTGCCAAAGTGTCTTTTCAGTGTTGTGAAATGAAACAGCAGCATTACAGTGTGGTAAATGTTTTATTGTCCCCTCTTTTTTGGAATGTGTTGCTATCCTGAAAAGCAGGAATGGATGTGGGCTGATACATCACTAGTCAACCAGTAAAAATGAATAATTGGCAATCTCTAACCCCAAGTTCCAAACCCTTTGCAGAAGAATGTATCAAACTCTTCTGACAGTAAACTGATTCACATTGATTAATTTATAAATAAGCCATTGGCATATATTAATTTGTATAGTATTTACTGTAGTGAAATAAAAACTCCAGTTGTGAGTTGAGGTTGTTGGTCACATATAAGCTAACCATTTGCCTTAGTTTTTCTATTATTAGTTCTGTTTCCTGTTTGCAGCATGGAGGAGGAAGAGTTTGCAGTGTCAGGTGATGATGGAGGCAGTGATGCCGACGCTGCATCCTGGGACGGGAGCGGCCACGGAAGCATTTCTAGCAGCACCGATCATCCAGCTCCTACCAGGAGAGCTTTAAGGAGCATCCAAGCTCAAAGAAGCAAGAGGAGCACAAGGAGGTTGTCCAAGCGACAACTAAGGTCTTCAGAGGAAGAGGAAGAAGAGGAGGAAATGGGTTTGTAGTTTCTTTTGGGGCTTTGCTGCTGTTGGTATTTGTGAAAGTGCCGCCTTTTAAATGTCTTTAATGCAATTTTACACTAATTTTAAGTAACATTTAAACTATGTTAATGTTACTTTAATGTTAAACATTAAAGTAACACAAACTATTAATCATTTCCTTTTGAACCCAAGTGAGTCAGCATCAAAGTTTCTCCATATATACAAGCCTGAATCCTCCTCTGTTAAATTTAAAATTCAAAATGTTCAATTTAAACTTATTTGCCAGTTAACTGTGTTACAAAGAAAGCTAAGCTGGCTCTTGTTTTCTATATTACACATTTACAGAGTTTTAGCTTTAATTGGGGCATGTTAGATGCTCCTCTACCTCAGCATCACTCTACTGGTCTTCATTAACATTAACCAGTTCCACCATACCCGGGTCCTGCCAGAGTGCAGTAATTCCCTCCATCATTTAGTTATTAGGAGACGATGCGCCTGCAATAACTTACCGCGAAGGACTCATTATCTTAAATCTATTTGTTGTTTATTTAGAATTTTATTCCTAATTTAAATTTTGGTATTGATTTAAATTGTATTATTTACTTATTTTTACTATTCCTACAACTTAATTATTCAATTAACATCTACGCCACCCATGGAGGATGGGTCCCTTTTTGAGTCTTGGTCCTCCCAAAGTTTCTTATTTCTTTATTCACTGAGGTTTTCCTTGCGTCCTGCCGCCCTAGGCTTGCTCAATTTGGGATTGGCCTTTTAAGATAAGGTAATATAATATTGTGAAGCTGCTTAGAGACAATGCACCATTGTAAGAAGCACTGTTTAAATAAATTTGACTTTGATTTATTTTCTAAAACCCAAGCATTTACTTTTAAGGTATGGTTGTGGTCATTATACCACTTTGCAATGCATTTGACCCTAGTAGGAGCAACTTTATCTAAAGCTGGGTGAAACAAATATTCTAATTGATGGGTTACAAGCTTAAGCTGATCAAGCTCTGTTTACGTTTTAATCATTACATTTGGTAGGGTATTACTAAGTGCAGCTGAAGTAGCAGATCTAATAGTGTGCCTGGTGCAAATAAAAAGTCAGTAGGCATGTCCTTTTTGCTCGTCATCATTGCACAATCATTGCTCATTCTCCAATGATTAAAATCACCTACAATTAAAGCCTCTGTTGGCAGTTCTAAACAGGAAATAAAGCACATTTTTGTAGAAACCCTGATTACACACAAGGGTAATAAACATAGCTATATTTAGGAGGGGAGGATTTATTTACGGCTAAATAATTAAATGGTCTAGATCTTAGAAAGACAAAAGGCACATAAGCAGTTTTCTATACAACATGGAGAAAAAAAAAGATTTTAATTTCTCTTTGATTTTTTTTATGTAGAGGTCACAGAGGCCAATACATTTTTGGAAAGGATGACTGGTACCAAAAGTTTTCATAGAAAATTAGTATGATAACCTGAGTACATATGGAACGTGAACTTGCTTTAGCCAGTTTATTTAAAATTTGATCCCGTCTTTCCTTATAAAGTGCCACTATTACTTTCTGGGTGAAATAAGTGTGAGATGGAATTTTACAACAAGGCTCAATTATCAGCAAAAAGCAGAATCCAGGATCGTCTACAACAGAGTAGGGCTGCAAATCAGAAGCTTTAAACTTCCTTATGGCGTAAGTAATTTGCTTTGCCCACTATCGGCACTTAGCGGCTGCTTAAATGCTGTGACTCGTGTTTTCTCTTTGCTCCGGTAAGTGACACGTTTGGATGGTGTCTCCACAAATGAGTTTGCATATTGGAATTATTAGCACCGATGTTTGATCCTCACGTTGAGCAAAGTTTACACAGTTACCGTTTTGCCACCATTCTTTGCCCGTCATTGTTGTAACTGACTGGGAAACCAAAATATTCCTACACAGGAGATGGATACAAGGGTGATTTTGGTTGTTCCAGCTTAGTCTTGCCCTCTTCGCTAACCATTTTACAGTCAACTAATCGTCCAGCAGGCTAACCAAAACAATAGCATGACGTTTTTACTCCAGTAGCTTGAAACACTGCTCGGGCATCGTCATAGTAACACACCTGTAGATGTTGTGTGAAACTACAGTACACAGAACTCTCTTCTGCTCTGCTGATGGCTACAACTCTGTAGCGCGGGTTGAGACACGTCACAGCAAATAATAAAAAACAAATCTTAATGTATTAGATTCACAGCTCGTATCGTATCGAAAAAAATGATTATTACTATGTGTATTGTGACACCCCTAATATATACACAGCGTTTGAAGAAACATACTTAACTACGACACTGTTTAATGAACCATAAACAAGTAAATTAAACTTTGAGTCCTTACTAAAACGATGCACAATACCTGAAGGTGGGAAAGATGTTTAGGGAATCCAGTGATGCAACAGAGGTTTCTCTGCTGGCCTTGTAATGGATTGGAATCCCATCTTATGCCTGCACCTTGTGTTTAAATTAAGCCTAAAACTGGAGAGTAACTATAGAAAGGGTAGAAGTTAAAATGAAAATGTCTCATGTTCTCCTGCTTGTAGACTCTGAACACTCTAGCGAGGTGAGTGATGGTGAGGTGAACCTGAGCAGAAGAAGGTCAAGGCGCAGTCGGAAAACCCAGATCAACTACTGTGAAACCTCAGAGTCTGAGGGGTCACATCAAGCCCCCAAACCCAAAATGAAGCAACTGCCTCGGTGCGGCGAAGCCTCCAGTTCCAACTGTGAGTGTGAGCTTCAGTTAATCTACTGTCTGGGTCTACAGTGCATCTAAGCTGAAGAATGGGTGGCCTCTGTATTTATCTGTTAGCTTCATTGGTTAGGGACATGCTAGCTTAACAGTTAAGGTGCTGGACTATGGACCAGAAGGTCCAGGCTTTGAATCCCTCCAATGCCATGCTGTTGGGGCCTTGAACAAGGTGTTCAACCCACAATTACAGATTTTTAACCCACAGATAGTCTTAGTTGTCAGTTGCTCAGGATAAGGGCATTTGCTAAATGTGAATGTAATATAAACATTACAGTGAAAGTTTTCTCTGTCTGGTGCAGTAAAGGAGTCTTTTAGTAAAGTAGGCATGAGCTCTGTATATGCCATGGCATATGGCATTACCTCCATCTGTCTCCAGCAGTCACAGCTAAATAATTTTATGTGTGTATTTTTATTTTACGTTTATTCCAGCATCTCCGCTTTCCAAGGACTCGGAGCAGGAGGAAGAGCCTGATGTGAGGAGCAGAAGGCACGGCAATAAGAGGCAGTCCATGAGGGAGGACTCCAAACAGAGGCACAAACAGATTAAACAAGCAAGAAGCTCAAGCGAGGAAGAGGAGGAGGAATTGGTTGAAGCAGGAGGCGTAGGCACATCTAATAAGAAAGAACGTCCGATTCATAAGAGACGGAACCGCATAGAGACAGACGAGGAGGGCGAGGTTGAGGATGAAGAAGCAGTGGAGAGCAGCCCCGTGAGGCAGAGGAGTAGCAGGGTTACAGACTTGAGGCAGCGACGCTCCAGACCGTCCACCAGAGGCTTGAAGTATTTGACGCTGAAGCACAATGGCCTGCTCCCCGTGCAACCTGCATCTCAGGATGAAGAAGAGGATGGGGAGGAGGAGGAGGAGGAGGAGGAAGACGAAGAGGAGGATGACCTCTCAGCTGCTACTGACTTTGTAAATTTTGTTTTTGACAGTGAACAGTTGTCGTGACCTGATGAAGAGGGGTTTTTTTGGCTTCATTTTCACATCTCTGGTACACGTTACACATCCTCTTAATGTTTTTTTTTTTTTTTTTTTTCAAAATCAGACCAATCCAGAGGACTCGTGAATACTAAACCGTAGTTCCACACGTATATCAGGGTCATGTCCTGATTATGTGAATGTCATTAAGGGTGGAGCTTCACTTCAGTTCTCTTTCATTTAGTCAACAGAGTGTAAAGGTGATCGCCTACATTTACCACACAATCACCACTCTAGAAAGTCAAGTCCAGCCAGCCAACAATAACAGCCACTCCAAATCAAAAAGAAAGCCCAGCAAAAACAAAAAAAACCACGTCTCATGGGTAGCACTGCTGCCTCACATCAAGATTCAATCCTAGGGTGGAATGGCCTGGGTCCTTTCTGTGTGGAGTCTGCATGTCTCCCCTGTGTCTGTGTGGGTTTACTCCGGGTACTTCACTTTCCTCCCACAGTCCAAAGACATGTATATATGTCAGTTTTTGTGTTTGTCGCTGAAATGGCCACAGATGTTGATAAGTAAGTTAGGTAAACCAAATAAACAAACAATAGAAAGAACTACGTATCCCATAATCCATCGGTTTAGGGATTGGCGTCGTTTTAGCATGATTTAGGCTGTTGCAACAGCAGGCCGGGTCAGTTAAGTTCAATTTCTCGCCATGTAACAGCCTCGTTGTGCTGCGATCAATCTTTGTATTCAGCCATTGAATTGGGACACAGCCATAGTTACACCAGATTCTCTTATTGGTTGGTCCTGTTTCAGGTTATATATTTTTGATTTAGTAGTTTTGTAGGTTCAGTTTTGTTTTAGGTTCATTTCGAGATTTAATGACCAGTGTTAGAATCGGACGGTGTTTAGTTAATCAGCCTCATATAACCAATTCTGTGTCAGTTACAGCACAGCAGCACAAACACAGCAACACATAATAAACACACTGCTTTAACTTAACTCTCACTCACAGTCCAGTTCTGCTTTAGGCACAATATAGAAAGAGTCTCTTCCTATAAAGCTCAGTACCAGTGAGAGAGCAGTGATACGTTAAGAGTTATTTAGGTTACAGCCATGTGTTCACAGTAAGTGAGTTCTGTTTGCAGTATGCATGATGAAAGTAAGCAGTGGAGCAAGAACTCAGAAAACACTCAGAGATCAATAATAAGACATTTAAAACGGCCTCACTGAATATGTAGCATTGGACAAAGCTAAAGCTAACTAAGAGTGCAGAGCCAGATACAAGCAAGCTGCTGCTTTCTTCCTTTAACAGTGAAGAAGTTTTCATCAAGAGAAACGTTGAACCAAAAATAATTCTTGGATAGAAAAAGAATCAGTACCAACCATATGTTTAAAAAAATCTGAACTCTGAATCAGGCAAGAAAATTTCAGTCGGTCCATCTCTAGTTTAATAGGTTTAGTTTTGATTGATAGGTAAAATGTAACTATTTAAGCTTACGTTTGATTTCAGAGGTTTGGTTTTGATTGGTACATTTTATTGTAGTTGTTTGTTTATATAGACTTCCTTTTGATTAGTACGTTATGTAGCTGAACTGCAGTACTTACTAGGCCAAATGACTTTGGTCTCCACCTGTGCTGGTTTGGTTTGAAGGTTCCTTTCCTTGCTCATAGATTGGGTCGCCAGTTCCAGCCGGGTCTTTTTGAAGGTCCTTTAATAGTCACAGTTAAAAGACTATTCCTGTCAGGATCATTGCCTTGCAGCTGCCGTGGCATCGAGATTAAAAGAAACACCCTTAAACGTAACATAAAAACGTGTTGATGGAACTTGGACAGTGGGGATAGCATTGTTAAACCATCTACAACCTCATAGTGAGGAAATCTGAATCCAAACGATTCCTGCTTTCATCTCTACTATGATACACATATAATAACGATTAGCACAACCTGATCTTTTCAAATATAGCGTGTTGTCATCGCCATGCAGGACAGCAGCCACGAGTAATCCTGTTTGGAAAAAAATCCAAAAGTCACCACTGCCAATACACTGCTCACATAAATGAGAGGATCCTTCCATTTAAAATCTCCCCTAATTTCTGTGAGCAGTAGTTGATCTATATAGTTTATATTTAGTACATTTAGTTTACTGTATTAAAACAAAGCCATGTTTAACATGGCAGAGCCATCAGCAGTCTGGTTTGCAGTCGAGAGACACTGGGGAGGCAGAAGCTTAGGAATAAATCCACACAAACCATGTCATACCCAGGAAATGATGAGACTCCTTGTCAAATCAAAACACATCTAAAACGTCTCCTCAGCAGAGGTGCCATATGAACCGGGTTATTTTCCTCCCTACGTAACCCTGTCAGTTATTTTTGGCAAGTTTTTTCCAAATTGCTTGAAATAAATAATCTTATATTATATTGGCTTTCAGTTATATATGGTGTGTAAATTAAGTTCAAGACATCTTTTCTATGCTTTTTGTACCCATATTTATCAAGGTTGCTAACATTTCTGATCCGAACTATTCGAAACTAATCAAACTGATCTGAAGCTCTTCTTCTTCTTTTTTTTTTTATACCCCAAATCAAGATATGTAAAGCTCTTCAAAATAAACCAGCCTGTAATGAAACTACAGTAATGTGTTATTAGAACAGAAGCTTATATCATCCTGTAGAAACACTGTACAGCTGCAGCTCGTATGTGGGCGAGTTTTAAACCCGTGATTTTTTTAAACACGCTTTCAGTTTAACGTCTGTGAAAAGTTTTGTATGAATAAGAGGCTCTTTTGGGCATCAGTTGGAGTTTACTAACATCATTAATCTACAATATGAATATATACAGGACTTTTCTTTTTAATTTTCTGATTAAGGACATTTACACAACATTTACAGGGGAACAAAATTAAATATTATTGTTTGTGGGTTTTATTCTGTTATAAACCCCACTTTACCTGAGTTAGGGTTTACGAGAGTTGCAGGGTGCTGTAATAATTGTATTTGCATGCAGTGCTTGACTCGTCCATAATTCAGATGGGCTAGTCTGTTAGCCTGATGAGTTATCTGAGCTCTCGAAATATTATTATTTTATAATTTGTTTAATGACCTGTTAAAAGGTGCTCAAATTTTGCGCCTGTAATTCTCTAGGCCCAGACTGGGAGGACACTGGTTGGAGTTTTCTGTCTGGGTGGAGCATCACATACAGACAGAATTGGCTATGTGGGGAATGAGATGTCAAAATAAAATGTGGATTTTCGAAATAAGATGATAACGCCAACCTTATGCAGGGTGTAAAAAACGACTTATTGTCTTACTTCATGAATATTCTTGTTGCCTGTGTTTGACACTAAAGATATATTCTTTCTTTTTTTGAAAAGCACTACACTAATACGAGAAGACAATATAAACTTCAACTCAATGCATTTATGACCTTAAAATAATTCTAAATCCTCCAAAAAACAGCGATTACCAGAACTCCTTTTTAATGTAAAGTATTCTTTTACTTTTACTTGAAACAGTATGCGTAAGCTGTTATGCATGTTGTTAAACTGTGTCTTGTTTATCTGCTGTCACACAGTAATGAGTGTCCCAAATCATTTACAGTACTATTCCTTATAGGCCTATAGTGCTGTTTATGGTATGTAGGATGTAGGGAATAGTGATTTAGGGAACATTTTGAAGACGGCCAAAAACTACAGGTACTTCAATTGGCCAATTGGTCACGGACCCTCAGTTTTGTCGGGCCTATCCCAGAGAACACAGTGTGTAGGCATAACCCTAGTAATGAGTCTAGTTCATCGGCGTGAGGAGGCAGGGTGGGGTATCGTCTGAAAATCCAGGGTACAATGCCTGCCCATAAGGAATAGTGTAATAGTGTTGGGATGCCCCATGTTCCTAAACAGGCAAAAAAATTGACATGTTACATCTGAGTTTGTTCCCTTTAAATGTCGTGTATTATGTTATTAGAGATCAGGATAAAAACGCTGGCTTTACTTTAATGCTGTACATCTATATTGTACATCAGTGTCTGAATGAACTGATGACAAAGTGTTGCTTTAGTTCTTTTTTTTTTATATGTATATAATGTGCCTGTTTTCCTCTTCCCTGGCTAAATGAAATCAAATCCAGAACTGAATGCACTTACCGAAGCAGCTTTGATTTTATTTCTGCACTGGACATTTCAAAGTTTCAGAAGCACTTTAGAGAACCACCTGAAATAAGCCCTGGGCCTTCTCTAACCCCATCATTCCAATTAAAGATTCTCCAGGGTCCCAGTGAGAGTGGCCTTTGTCTGCTGTAAGATTGTTCAGCTGAAATTAGTTCCCTATATTTCCCTATATTTTACAGTTCTGATGTTCAGCCTCCGTAATTAAATCGAAATAAATGTGACATATTTCTGTGTATTAACGTCTCTGTGTTTTTACCTGTAACCCTGTGCTATATTTATGTGACGTTTGGACTCATGAAGGCATGGTGTACATTAGCCTGATAATGTGAGTCGATTCCCTGTATGGACATGCAGGATAAAATCAAGTGAGCAAGTTTGCTCTGGATCAGTTTCAGTGAATCTTCATTATTAAGGGAAAATCAAGTGAACTGAGCAACTCTGAACGAGGCATGATCAGAGATTATCCTAACAACATAAACTGCTGGTGCTGGAGCTAACATGTCGGAATTCTTTCTTCCTTAGCATAGATAAGATCAGGTTGAGTGCTATTGCTGTCTAAGGTGAACGGAAAGGAAAGGGGAATGCTGCTGGGGAAGAGCTTTTTCACCACGTATGTGTGCTCTTACAGAACCACTGCTCCCAACAACTGTTAAAAGATAGTGGCCAGAGTGGCCAAGCAGTTTGTCCAAATGGCAATCCTGCTTCTCTCAGGCCAGTGATGCGCCCCCTCTAAAAGTCTGTCAACTGGCCAAAATGTCTTTGACTGTGCTATAGAGGCATGTCTAGCAGTCATCAATCTTTCACCAACAGGTACACTACCCAAAAGTAGTCTCTGAGAGCCTTTTTTATAGGGCAGCAATTGCTCAACTAGCCATTTGACTCATTTAGGATCTAAGCTAGTTTTTTGTTTGTCTTTGTTTTTTATGTACAGTACTGTATTCTTTGTGCAAATAAGTCTCAATGAGCTCTAATAAGCTAAAGAGCCAGCTGAAAAGGAAATCTTTTTTCTCAGATGTAGCACTGGTGTAGGTGTCTGTTTAATTAGTTGTAATTCAGGACTAGAATCTTCAACCCCAATTAAATAATACTGAACTGTCCTTAATGATCAGCTTGTCAATGTAAGTCTTTATCCCTTAGTTTTGATTATGTGCCAAAATCCTTTAAATGTGTGTGTAATTGGACCTCCCCAAAATCTAAGGAAAATCTATCAGCAGTTCTGTAGTTTCCTCCAAAGTAACAATATTTATGAAACATTTTGTTTGTCCCTGAAAAGGACATTGCTCCAAAATTCGTATGTACCTTTCAGCATTACTGATGCCTTCACAGATGTGCAAGTTATTAACACACCCCCATACCATCAGAGATGCTTTTGAACTTGCACTGATAACAATCACGACTGTCCTTTTCCTCTTTGGCCTGGAGGACAAGACGTCATTGGTTTCCAAAAACTATTTAAAATGTGGACTCATCAGATCATAGGACACTTTTCCACTTTGTGTCAGTCCATCTCAGATGAGCTCGGGCTCAGAGAAGCCGGCGGCGTTTCTGGTTGTTGTTGATATATGGCTTTCACTTTGCATGGTAGAGTTTTACCTTGCACTTGTAGATGGAAAGATGAACTGTGTTCACTGAGAATGGTTTTCTGA
>JAUZSU010199086.1:0-11712 GCA_034780255.1 Parotocinclus maculicauda | reverse complement strand
TAGGAGGGTAAAATGTCCCCACAAGGATAGAAAGAGCTGACTTTTTATATCAGTATATATTGTGGGGATGTTTTAACTTGTTCTTAAAAGGAAAATTTTATTATTTTACTTAGTTGTTATTCATATATATATATATATATATTTTTTTTATTATTATTTTTTTAACTTGTTCTTTAGATTACTGAGGTTAGAATTAACGTTAGAGTTAGGCGTACTAACTCGTGTTGATTAGTTACGACTTTGAAGTCCTCGCATTGATAGAAAAACTAAGTCTGTGTGTGTTTGTGTGTGTGTGTGTGGGGGGGGGGGTGCAATATGGTAATATCAGTCATGTTTATTACTTAAGGTTAATGTTAACGTTAAGGACATGACTGATAAAACAGTATTTATGGAAGCACCGGATGTGGCTGGAATAACAATTAGCACTAATTAGAAGTGGCGACCACAAACTTCTGGCTGTATTAAAAATACATAAAAAAAGAAATGGAAATGCCTTGGATAAAGAACGTTCGACTAACAGGGAACCCCAAATGAGTTATGTCCTGTACGCAAGAGGGTGCAAAACTGCTTTCCTCGCTGCCCTATAAAAAGGCTCTCAGAGGCTGATTTTACATTTACGTTTACATTGAAGGCGTTTAGCAGAGCGACTTACAACTCATACAGTCTTACAATCCAAGCAATTGTGGGTTAAGGGTCTTGTTCAAGGACCCAACTGTGGCACATGTGGGATTTGAACCCTTGACCTTCTGGTCTAAAGTCCAGTGCCTTAACCGCTGGGCTACCACAGTCCCTTACAGATTTTGGGTAGTGTACCTCTCGGCTTCTCCATCTGGGCCGTTCTGACCTCCCTGTTAGAAGGTGTTGGGAGCACTGGTTCTGTTCCGTTGTCCAAAACCCAGACATCATCACTACACAGCCCAGGTGATAAGAAGAAGGAAATTTGTTGTCACAGCGCCAGCCACCGTCTCCTTCAATTGCAGTGATGTTCTGATAAGACAAAAGACCTGAGCTGCTCCGGACTGGACCTGTACCTTCTTTAGTAATGAATCCAGGTTCTGTTTGGGATCTGATGGTGGTCCGGTTTGAGTATGAAGTTCCTCATGGTTCCTCAATCCTGACCCACTGCCCCAACATCTGCTCTGATAGATGACTCTCTACAGGCCCAGTTGGACCATCGGTGGAATAATGTGCCAGGGGATTCCATACAGAACCTGTTTATCTTCATGTTTATCCTCATATTATCTTGTATCCAGGCTAGAGGTGGCTTAACAGGGTAACCAGAGCCTCCTTCTAGTTGTACAGTTTAGTCTAATAAAAGTTGTAAACACTTACATATATCACTATTACCTACATAAACATGTAATGTTTCGCTTGATTCCAACCTTTCCTTCTTGATTTTTTTATTTAATAGACCTTCTGTCCTCATGTCTGTCAGCTTCTGCATGTTGGACCCATAATAAGTGGAATCAGTGATTAAAACCTGATGCAGCAGCTAGAGGGAGCCAGTGAGGGGGAAGCAGGTGCAATGGGACAACCTGAGAGTCCAGATCATGAATCATTTGAATGTCTGGTTGAATTCGCTTGATGTCATGGAGGTGATACCCTCAGGAGGAGGTGATCCAAAATGCATGCTCAGCGATTAGTGAATGAATGAAAAACAAAAGGAATGGAAGGAAGAAGAAAAATAAAGGATGAAAATGGATAGAAGGTCTAGGTTTCTTAAGAACGGGGATGAATCTTGTGGGTATCGAGAACGTGCCCAGAAGAAGGCTGGAGTGTCTTGCTTCAAACGTTGGTGACCTCAAACCCAGGGACCCCAGTTCCTGCTCCCTCTGCCTCCACACCACACCCTCTAGGTCCAGGTTTTCATCCTGGTCCTTTGTCCCAGACCTTCCTGGTTTATCCTGGGCTGCCAGAAATGAGGATGCAACCTAACCGGTGTTAAAGAGCCGTGGGCACACCTGGTCTGCATCACAAGACTGCAGGCCCAGACTCAGCCCCTGTCCTTGAGTTACAATCCATTTGCATCAGGGTATAAAGGGACCCAGAGGAGACCAAGGTCAGGCAGATGGGGGCCAGAGGGAGCACCATCTTTGAAGGTTAAGTCTTCAGACATTAGAAGGGATGATGGAGATGGTGGAGGAGGGGTAATGCAGGTATGGAGGGGTAAGAATGCAGATGTGTGTGTGTGTGTGTGTGTGTGTGTGTCTTCAAGAGAGAAAGAGAGAGAGACTTCATGCTGGTGTTTATGTTCAGATTGCTTTGGCTTAACCGACGTGTTCAGTGTCAACATCACCTTCCAATGACCCTGCTAACGAGAGGGGTGAAAGCTCACTTAGCATTAGAGCCCCTACACACACACACACACACTCACACACACACGGTATAGTTTAGGCGAAAGCTGACCCCGAAAGGGATGCCAGTCCATGACAGGGCAGGGATGCCAGCCATCCCAACAAGCCTTTGCTTTCCCAGAGAAAAGTCTCATGGAGAACATGCAAATTTCCCAAATCGAGCTTTGGGAGACAGCTGTAAGCAACCCACAACACTAAAACACAATTATTGTGTGTTTATTGTGTGTTTTTGCCGGTACAGGGCACAGGTGTGAACAGGACCTGGATGAGACATCAGTCCATCACAGCACTGGGGCGTGGTCATGGTTAGAGTGGATGACCAGTTAAAATGCTCTGCAACAATAATGTCAGCTAAACGGAACCACATGAGTAACCGGGCGGCAGAACGTGACCCAGAACCTAACAGTCCCTGCCCCAACACATCTTCTTCCCATAGTGCATCATGGTGCCCTCAGAGCATGTGACAGAAAGGTAAATAGCACTCACTGGACCAGAGCACCTTTTTCCACTGCTCCAAGGTCCAGTTCTGACTGTCATGTGTCCAATGTAGATGCTTTTCCTCTTGGACAGGCCCTTACTCACCAGGGGGCGCTGTGCGGCACTGTAACCAAAATCAAACATTTCTGGGTCTTAAACCCCAGTAGCTCTTCTGTCCATTCCGATCAGACACAACCTAAACCCCAAACCCACTGTGGTTAGGTTCCTCACTGAAATAAAGAAAAAGAAAGAAAAGAATAGATAGAGAGAAGAAAAGAAAGAAAGAAAGAAATGAAGAAAAGAAAAGGAAAAAAGAAAGAAAGAAAGAAAGAAAGATAGAAAGAAAAAAGAGAGAAAAAGAAAAAGAAATAAATAAATTTTAAAAAGGAAAAAAGAAAGAAAGAAAGAAAGAAAAAAAAGAAAGAAAGAAAAAAAAGAAAGAAACAAAAGGAAGAAAGAAACAAAAGGAAGAAAAAAACTAAAGAAAGAAAGAAAGAAATGAAGAAAGTAAAAAAGAAAGAAAGAAAGAAAGAAAAAAAGAAAAAAGAGAAAGAAAGAAATAAAGAAAAGAAAAGGAAAAAAGAAAGAAAGAAAGAAAGAAAGAAAAAAAAGAAAGGAAAAGAAAGAAAGGAAAAGAAAAGAAAAAAAGAAAGAAAGAAAAACAGAAAAGTAAAGAAAAGCAAGGGAGAAAGAAAGAGAAAGAAAGAAAAAAAGAAAAGAAAGAAAGAGAAAATAAAAAGAAAGAAAGAAAGAAAAGTAAAGAAAAAAGTGACTAAATACTGACTAAAACAAAGGGTGAAAAATGAAAAAACACAAATAAGAGAGGAAATAGAAAGTATAGAAGAGGGAAAGAAAGAAAGAAAGAAGAAGGAAATAATAGACAAAAGAAAAAAAGAACAAAAGAAACAAAGAAACACAAAAGTACCGAAAGTACAAAAATAACGATGGAAAAAAGGGTGAAAAGAAAGAAAGAAAGAAAGAAAGAAAAGATGGAGAGAAAAAAAAGGAAAAAAGAAAGAAAGAAAGAAAGAAAGAAAGAAAGAAAGAAAGAAAAAGAAAAAAAAGAAAGAAACAAAAGGAAGAAAAAAACAAAGGAAAGAAAAAAGAGAGAAAGAAAGAAAGAAAGAAAGAAATGAAGAAAGAAAGAAAAAAAGAAATGAAGTAAGAAAGAAAGAAAGAAAGAAAGGAAGGAAGAAAAAAGAGAGAAAGAAAGAGAGAAAGAAAGAAAGAAAAAAAAGAAAGGAAAAGAAAGAAAGGAAAATAAAGAAAAACAGAAAAGTAAAGAAAGAAAGAACAAAAGAGAAGAAAAGAGAGAAAGAAAGAAAAGTAAAGAAAAAAGGAAGAAAAGAGAAAGAAAAGGAAGAAAGAAAGACAGAAAATAAAAAGAAAGAAAAAAATAAAAGCAAAGAAAAGAAAGGAAGGAAAGAAAAAAGAAAATAATGAATAAAACAAAGGATGAAAAAGGAAAAAACACAAATGAGAGAGGAAATAGAAAGTATAGAAGAGGGAAAGAAAAGAAAGAAGAAGGAAATAATAGACAAAAGAAAGAAAGAACAAAAGAAACAAAGAAACACAAAAGTAACAAAAGTACAAAAATAACGATAAAAAAAGGAAAGAAGGAAAGAAAAGAGGAAGTTAGAGGCCCTGACCCAGTTGGCTGTCCATAATGTTCTGTCTCCTGGACTGTCACGTCCACTATGAGAACAGACTGTTCATGAATCTTCTTCTAAATCCCTGATCTTAAGGTTCTGCTGTTTGTACCGGATAATAATCAGCGTTATCGTTCTCTGTGCTTTTAATGTTTCGTCTGACGCTCTATATTACGGCTGTACAGATACAGATACACACACACACACACACACACACACACACTGGGAGACGGGTAAAGGATGAGTGTTGGTCTCCTCAGGGCTGCCAATCCTCCATAATCCTACAAACACTCTGCATTTTCATTTCAAACAAAAGGCAAATCCACAGACAGACAGAAGGCAGACTGCCTCACGCCAAACTCTTCTGTCTGTCTGTCATTCTTCTGTCTCTTCTTTTTTCTTTCCTTCTGCTCCAAACACTTGTTCCTCATCCTTTCAGTGATCAGATTTCACAAAAAAATGTAGAATTGGGAGCGATCAGACTTAAACCAATCCATAGTCTGAGTGATTATAGAGGATTCCAGATAGACACAAACAAAAGAAAACAAACAAACAATCAATAAAAAAGACTGATGGGGATGAAGAGCCTCAATAGCTTTCAGAGCTCCAGGATATTTAAAAATAAAGAGCTCGTAAATAAGAGACTAAATAAATAACGAGTCGTTTGGAGTTCAGGAAATCTGCAGACAAAAACAGTCGTTTAGCAAATAAGCAAGAAAATCATGTTATTGGATAATGAATAACATTACAAACGTTTTATTTGTGTTGGTAACTTTTTATTTTTATTTGTCTCTCAGGTCACAAGCAGCTTTTTGGCAACATAATGAAACGTTATAAAAAATGGAATGATCTTAATAATGAAAAATAAAAACATGTAATTGTTGATAATTGCTTATTTTGAAATCATTCCCATTCCAGAGGAAAGTGTTTATGGATCAGAGATCATAAAAAAAGAAAAAGCTCTGGGTGAATCTGATTTAAGGTTTAAATTAGTTATGTTTTTCAAATACGACCATGAAATTGTTGGTGATAAATGTGTTAACAGCTGAGGGAAAGAAAAACGGAGAGAAAGAAAGAAAGAAAGAAAGAAAAACAGAAAGAAAGAAAGAAAAAACAGAAAGAAAAACAGAAAGAAATTGGGGAAAAAAGGAAGAAAGAAAAAAAGAAAAAAAAGAAAAGAAAAACATAAAGAAAGAAAGAAGGAAAGAAAGAAAAAAGTAAGGAAGAAAGAAAGAAAAACAAAAAGAAAAATGGAAAGAAATTAGGGAAAAAAGAAAGAAAGAAAGAAAGAAAGAAGGAAAGAAGGAAAAAAAGAAAAACAGAAAGAAATAAAGAAAAAACAGAAAGAAAAATTAAAAGAAATTAGGAAAATAAGGAAAAAATAAAAAAAAGAAAAAGAAAAAAAAACAAAGAAAGAAAGAAGGAAAGAAAGAAAAACAGAAAGAAAAATGGAAAGAAACTAGGAAAAAGGAAGGAAGAAAGAAAGAAACAAAGAAGAAAAGAAAGAAAGAAAGAAAGAAAGAAAATCAAAAACAAAGAAAGAAAAAACAGAAAGAAAAATGGAAAGAAATTGGGAAAAAAGGAAGAAAGAAAAAAAGAAGAAAGAAAAGAAAAACAGAAAGAAAGAAAAAAGGAAGGAAGAAAGAAAGAAAAACAGAAATAAATAAAGAAAAACAGTAAGAAAGATGAAAAGAAAGAAAGAAAAACAGAAAGAAAGATGAAAAGAAAGAAAGTAAGAAAGAAAGAAGGAAAAAAAGAAAGAAAAAAGGAAGGTAGAAAGAAAGAAAAACAATATAAACATATTTATTTCCCTCGATGCCATTAGAGATGGAACTGGAAAAAAAAGAAGCAAGAAGAAAGAAAGATTTTTTTAAAAAGGGACAAAAGGGAGAAAAGAAGAAAGAAAGAAAGAAAGAAAGAAAAGAAAAAAAAGAAAGAAAGACAAAAGAGAAAAAGATTTTAAAAAAGACAAGAAGAGAAAAAATAATACATGAAAGAAGGACATAAGCCATTAAAGGCACTATAGCTTGGCTGTTTAGCTTTAGTTGTGTTCATATTGAACTGGTTACTTAATGCTTTTTCCTAATGGTTTTACTGGTTTGATATTTGGGATCCAGTTTAAGCTCCTCTGTATTTGTGACTGTATGGATTTTAGAAGCTGCAGAGACTCAACAGCCAAAGTGAACGATTTGGATATTCAGTATCTATCAGCAGCCTCTTGTTCTCAGCAAAACACACACACACACACACACACACACACACACACTATGAGAGGCAGACAGGACTGTCAGTATGACCATTAGGTGTGTCCAGTCCCGTCTCCGTCTAATTGAAGGACCTTGCTGTTATTTGGGGTCCTGGTTTGTGACCCTCGGCTCCAGCCTGGTCCATTAGAATAATTACAGCCAATTACAGCGTACGATCAACTGGGGCTAAAGTTACACTCACACACACACACACACACACACACACACACACACACCACTGAAAGGGGAACAATAGATCATTTCAATCATTTCAATTTCAGGTTCCTGGAGCTCCTCAGACTCTCAATATGTCCCAGAAAGTCTTTAGCTCCTCAAAATGGATTCCATAAAAGTTTCAGGAACCGAATTATTCCTTAAAATGTTCAGTAAGGTCAATCTAACCTCCAAAAAGACGTCATTTTGTTCTCAAAGAGGTCTGGAACCTGCTACTTCTTTAAAAGTTTATGGAACCATTGAGCTTTAGAAAGGATACCAGAGGGAACTGGGATAGAGTTCTGATGGTACCTTCTAGCATGGTCAGGTGCCACATCCAGGCAGGATCCCTTACCCAGTGCTGGGACGGACCGACTCCCCATTTAGAGGATATTCCCTCAAAAGTCCCGTAACTTTATCAAAAAGTTCCCAGAAAGTCTAAGCTGGATCATCTGGAACCAAAGATCCTCAAAACATTATGGACGTCCAGAAGGCAGTTTATATTGGTCCTAAATCTCAGTGTATTTTTCTGCATTAAGTCTGGACTGGACTTTTTTTTATCTTTGATAAAAACAGAACCTTGTCCAGAACCATGAATCAAACATTTTTTAACTTAACAGAGACAGGAAGGCTACAGAAACTTAAATAAAGACTTAGCTCAATTTTGGCAATTAGAAAATATTGTTAAACCTTGATGCAGATGAGCTACAACAGCAGAATTACACTCTGTGAGTCACTGAACGGACTGGATTTTAAAAAAAATCTAAACTCAGGCTGTTAGATAAAGATTCATGAAACCATCGATTATAAGGTTTGAGTTTTTTTCTCTGGCAAAGTAACAGAAGGATTATTATTAAAAAAATAAAATAAAAATAAATATAAAACAACAAACAATAAAAAAAAACAGATCACTTTAAATCTAAAATACATTCCAGAAAGAATTTAAGAATGAAAATAATTAAATAAAATCTTAATTAAGTGAAACATTTGGGAATCATTCAGTTTCTGTAAGGGATAAAAAAGAGAGAGAATCAAAAGAAAGAATTAAATAAAGAATGAAAGCAAGAAAGCAAAAAAGAAAAAAGAAAGGAGAGAAGAACTGGAAAGAAAGAAAGAAAGAAAAAAAAGAAAAGAAAAAAAAGAAAGAAATGAAAAAAAAAGAAAAAAGAAAGAAATGAAATAAAGAAAGGAAAAAAAGAAAAAAAAGGACAAACGAACTATAAAAAATAAATGTAAGAAAGAAAGAAAGAAAAGAAAGAAAGAAAGAAAAGCAAATGAAAAAAAAGAAAGAAAGAAAAAAAAGAAAAAAGAAAGAAATGAAATGAAGAAAGGAAAGAAAGAAAAAAAAGGACAAACTATAAAAAATAAAAATAAGAAAGAAAGAAAGAAAAGAAAAAAGAAAGAAATAAAAGAAGAAAATAATGAAAAAAAGAAAAAGAACTAAAGAGAAAAAAGAAAGGGCAAAAGGAACTGGAGGAAAAAAGTAAGAAAGAAAAAGAAAGAAAAAAGGAGAGAAGAACTGAAAAGAAATAAAATAAAATAAAATAAAATAAAGGACAGAAGAAGTGAAAAGAAAGACAGAAAAAAAGAAAGGACAGAAGGAACTGGAAATAAAAGAAAAAAGAAAAGAAAAGGAAAACAAAATTGAGGTTATTACATTAAAACATTAGTTTATTTTTTTAAATCCCATCATTATTTAGTTTTTTTATTATTAGCTCTAACCCATCCCCCGCCCCAAACTTATTCTGTACAGGAATGGAATTATGTTTATTAATAAATTAGATTATTTTGAACCCAAAGAAAAAAACAGCATTAAATATCTGAGATAAAAACTATAAACTGACTGTAATAAAGTGAAAGTTGCTTAAGCAGTCTGTCGCCATGGAAACAAGAAGCAGGAAGTGTTAGAGAAAGTGAGTGAAGTTCAGAAGGAGTTTTAGGATGATGGAGTTCAGCTGACAGTCGCTTTATCTTAATAAATACGTCCTGCTCACATGCTGCCGTTAGATAAAGTGTGTGTGTGTGTGTGTGTGTGTGTGTGTGTCCCAGCTCTCAGAAGAAACAATACGAAGCTTCACCCTGAACATTAATACGGTTAAACCCAAACACTGCCTCCTTTGTACATGAAAGGTCTTTTTTAAATCTTATTCTGTATTCTTCTGGTTCAGGGCAGGAGATCAGGCTGTCAAAGCAGCTTCACCTGCAAGAAGTTCTCTGTTGTCTCCATTACTGCCTTTTCCATTTGAATCCAGACTCTCGGGTGGAACGGCCGTCTCTTAGTGGTGCCTCCCGTCTGAGGTCCAGCGCCGTCCAGGCTAAAGTGGACACAGAAGAAAATAAGCCATGGGTTATAACTGTAAGGAACAAAGTACCAAACAACAGGGAATCAGTCTGGTTCTTTATAGGTAAAAAAAAAAGAAAAGAAATTATGGGAGGCAGAAGGACAAGAAAAAGGACAGATGAAAAATAAGAACAAAGAGAGAAACAAACAATAAAATAATAATAAAATCTGGTATAAATAAATTCCACCAAACATTTCACAATCATTTACTTAAAGACTTTATTAAACATTTTAAATTTCTCTAAATAATTTAAAGATAGAAAGAAAGAAACAAAGAAAGGAAGAAAATAAATTATGGGGGCACAAGGAAGAAGGAAATAATTAATGAAATAAAAAGGACAGATGGAAAGTATAAAGAATAAAGAGAGAAACAAAAAATAAAATAATAATAAAATCTGCTATAAATACAGAAAACATTTCACAATCATTCGCTTTCCCTAAAAAAATCAAACAATTTATTAAACATTTTAATAAAAAAAAATAGGGAAAAAATATTATCATTTAGTTCCTGTAAAGGAGGATCAAAAAGAAAGAAAAAAAAGGAAGAAAGAAAGAAAGAAAATTAATTATAGGGGGCATAAGAAAGAATTAAATAATTAAAGAAATGAAAAGGGACAGATGGAAAATATAAAGATTAAAGAGAGAAACAAAACTATAATCAAAAAATAAACTTAAGCTAAAAAAAATCTGGTATAAATAAGTTCCAGAAACATTTTACAATCATTCGCTTTCTCTAAAGAATCAAAGACTTTATTAAACATTTTAAATTTCTCTAAATAATGAATAGAAAGAAAGAATGAGAGACAGAGTCAAAGATAAAAAGGAAACAAGGGAGGAAAAGAAAATCAATAGTGTAGATTTATAGCATTTAGTTATTCGAAAAAAAATCTAATTATTTAGTTTCTGTGAATAATCAAAAAGAAAGAAAAAAAAAGAGATAGAAAGAGAGAAAGAAAGAAAGATAGAAAGAAAAATAAAAATAAAAAAGCAAAGAAAGAAAGAAAGAAAGAAAGAAAGAAAGAAAAATACAAAACAAAGAAAGAAATAAAGGAAAATATAAAAAAAGAAAAGAAAAATAGAAATAAAAGAAAAGAAAACTAGAAAGAAAAAAATAAAAATAGAAATAAAATAAAAATCTAAAGAAAATAAAAGAAATAGAAAGCAAAGAAAGAAAAAAATAAAAATAGAATAAAAAGAAAAGAAAAATAGAAAGCAAAGAAAGAAAGCAAAATAGAAATAAAGGAAAAAAAATTGAAAGATAAGAAAAGAAAAATAGAAAGCAAAGAAATAAATAAAGAAAAAGAAAAAGAAAAGAAAAGAAAAATAGAAAGAAAAGAAAAATAGAAAGCAAAAAAAGAAATAAAAATAGAAATAAAAGAAAATAAAAATAAAAAACAAAAGAAAAATAGAAAGCAAAGAAATAAAGAAAGACAGAAAGAAAAAAAATTTAAAAAAAGAAAGAAAGAAAAACATTAAAATAGAAAGAAAAAAAATAGAAAAAAAGAAAGAAAGAAAAAAAATAAAATAGAAAGAAAGAAATAAAGAAAAAAAAGAAATAAAGAAATGAATTTGTTGATATTACTGATTACCATTGAGTTGATTTCTTTATGATAATAATGTAAACATGTTTCCAGCTCCTGAGCAGGTGAATATCGGCGAGAGGATGGACGGATGGACGGATGGACGGATGGACGGATGGACGGATGGACGTCCGGGTCGGCTGCAGGACAAAACGCTCTGTATAGAGCTGAGATGACAGAGTGATGAGAGGAAGAACAAGGGGAGAGAGATGAATGTTAAAGGGCTCTAAAGAAAGAGTCAGGTGAAAAGTCAAAGGTCACACGTCTGTTAGAGATAAAGGTCACCGTGCCCATCTTCAGTGCAGAGCTTGAGCCGAGTTTAACTCTTAAGCCTGAATTATTTCAGCTTTTAACTGTGTAAACAAATACAGAAACGTCAGATACCCCGTACGTCTACAATGTCTACAATTTGGCTGTAATGTATGGGCGTCCACAAACTTTTGGCTAATATATATATATATATATATATATATATATATATAAAGTGTCAAATTTGAACCGCCCCCTTTGAAATACAACTTGAAATAAAACTGTTGACCAGACAAGCCATGAGAGGCAACACAAGATGTCCTGCACATATGGCTGAGATGTTAGTGTCCCTCGTATCACTACTAGGAGGGTTCCCCAGACCATCACACCAGCAGCTGGGACAGTGTGACACCCCACAGCGCTCACCCCAAAGAACCCCAAAGTTATCGGATTCAAAACAGAACCTGGATTCATCCCTAAAGACGATACGGTCCCAGTCTGGACCTTCTTGCTGATAATCTCCTGGAACTGGTCCAGGCATTTGAAACTGTAGGAGCTGCTTGTTGGTGAAGCAAACAAGGCTGTCTACTGGTGGTCCGTCTG
>JAUZSU010199075.1:0-11712 GCA_034780255.1 Parotocinclus maculicauda | reverse complement strand
TACGTGTAAATCGCACAATAAAGGTTTAATAAACATTTAATGTTACATAGCACGTCCCGTCTTGTAACATAGGGCATTTTCATTTAATCGGATCAGCGGGTTATTAGGACCAAACCGATCGCGTCCCGATGTGGTCCCATTAACCGGAATCGACTGTACTACTTTTATAGTTTCCTTGAATAGATACAGTACCTCTATTTGCACCTATCAGTGTTACATTTTAAGACCCAATATACATTATCTAAATAGACACTCATAGGTTCATAGAGTTTAATACAACACACTACATTTATAGGCAAAAGAAAGTTTTAGTATATATTAGAGTCAACTAATGTACATACAGTTTTCAGACTAACAAAAGATTGTAATCAGTGGTAGCTTCTATTGCTGTCAGATAAAGAATTGTTTCTGAATCCTTCGAAAGGGTAGGGAAAATGTTACAAACAAATGTGTTTGTATCATTTCAGATAGGTAAATTATCTTTTATAAATATGGAAATTTGGTTAATACCATACACATCAAAATACATGACAATGTTTAATTCCACTGCCACCAAGACAAGCTGCTATTGTACTTGGCTTTTAACAAATATTAGCTAATATGAACTAATAATGCATTGCCAAACAAAATAATGCATTATGTTGAAGCCAAGATGCAGATTGTCTTTTTCAACTATAGTCCCAAATAATAATTTATAAAGGACAAAAAACACATTTGTCAGAAATTTAGAGATCATTGACTGTTTTGCTATGGAGTCTTTAATGTATTATTTCCCACACTGTATAACAATCTAGAATTTGTAGTCTTTACTTGTGTTTTTTTTATTTTATGTTTTTTTTACATTCTACAGTACATTTTACAATATTTGTGTGGTAGGTTTGGCAATTACTGATAAACTGCTCCTCATGCGTGTGTGGGATTCCTCTTGGTATCCTGGTTCCTCCCAAACGTCAAAGACGTGTTGGGTCAACTGCTGTATCTAAAGTGTCCCAGTGTGTGTGTGTGTGTGTGTGTGTAGGGGTGTTTAAACTTGTTAACCAGAACATCCATTAGCCGCAATGTGATGCTGAGGTTGACTAGGTGGAAGGAGAAAAGAAAGAAAAAATCAAAAGGATGCAGAAAGACAGCAAAAAAGCAGCTTTTCTTAAAAACATTATGCCAATCAAATGTGTTAATCTGTAAAGATAAGTACAATTCTACAGTAATCTGCACTGCAGTGCTTAATTTGTGAAACATCAGGTAAAGGAACATGCATGCTCTCAGAAAGTATTTAAACAACAGTGCACATAGTGGAACAAGTAATACATTTGGCTTCAAAATAAAATATCTGTACTAATGAAAAAGACTTACATTGTCTTAACTGTTAGCTGCCTTTTACAATATTTTAAATATCTAAATGCAGTGGTGCTGAATTTGAAGATGTGCTCCAAATATGAGTGGTAGCCGTGTAACACCTGGCTCAAGCTAAACACTGCACTGCTGTGTTCTTTGGCACATTCATTTATTATCATATTTAAAAACATAGCCTACAGAAGCACTGAAGCTGGAATTTTAATTTAGAGACTGTTTATGTTAAATACGATTTGACACATTTTCTGGCATTCTCAATAAACATTTAAATGTGCTAATTAAAAAAACTACACCTCCCGAGTTTCCTTTTGCTTTATCTATGGAAAACTAGTCGACTAGTTATTAACGACTAGTCATGTAACCCCTAATGTGTACATACCTGTGCCCTGCAATGAGTCTAAAGCTCCCTGTGACTATGGATTTATAATTGGATTAAGCAGGGAGAAAAATAAAGGAATTTATTACTGAATTATTTATTACCACTAACAAAGCTGTACAGAGCTTCTGTTATGACCCAAATGCTCAAGTGGCATGTTACATGCATGGCTCCAGTAAATATTTTTGTGTGCTTTAACTGACTGATTGATGGGTAGCTTAACTCTAAACTGGAATATATCAAAGTGACTTGTTTACAGTGACCATCATCATCACTGTCAGCTGATGCAGAAGTACAATTTAGAATAGAATGCAGACAGAACTTAAATATTTCATTATTGTTTTTAGGAATGGCTTTTATTTCATTTGTTTTCGAACCATGGAATTACTTTGCTTTGAAATACAAGTCAGGTGGCAAGATGGAACACCATAATAAGCACAGTTAACTGTGTCCCCAATTTGATCCCAACTTCAAACTATGTCACTGGAGAGTCTGCATATCCCTGTGTCCGTGGTGGTTTAACACCGGGTACCGGGTATCCTCCCACATTTCGAAGACATGCGTGTTAGGTTAACTGGTGTTTCTAAAGTGTCTTTAGTGTGTTTATGAGTGTGTGAGTGTGTGTGCCCTACAATGGATTGGCACCCTGTCTAGGGTTGTTTCTGCATTGCGCCCTGTGCAGGGCTGTCCCGTGACCCTGACCAACATTAAGCAGATAAAAAATTTAAGTAATGAATGAAAATCAAAGCTAATGAGAGACAAGGTAATGATGAGCTATTGACTGCTGATTCAGGTCGTGCTTCTATTCTCTTACTCCTCGATCTCACTGTTGCCTTCGATATGGTGAACCACAACATTCTCCTGGCTCAGAGATTGGTCTTTCAGGGTCCGTACTGGTCCCTGGGTCCTGGTTTATTCGTATCTGACCGGTAGGCACCAGTTCATATCAATTGGTAATCACGTTTCAGATACTGTTTCAAATAAACATGGTGTCCCTCAGGTTTCTGTTCTCAGTCCTCTTCTCTTCGTTATTTACATTCTCCCTCCAGGCATTATTCTTCAGGCCTTAGGCTAAAGGCTGTTTTTGATCCTTTTGTAAAAGGTGCTAACAAGTGTACCTTATTATCATTATTATTATTATTATTATTATTATTATTATTATTATTAATATTATTATTTAGCCAGTGAACTTACTCTGCAATTTACAATTTAGCTTGCACATTTTACATGAAAGCAAGGTTAACAAAATGTTCGAAATGTTTTTCAGAAAACTGTTGCACACAACCCAAGAATGATTCACATGTTATTTGTCTTCCTTGTCTGGGAACACTAATGAAGGGGAGGGCATAATCATATTGTAGTTCTTATGTTTCTGTCATTTTTAGCAGCAACTTTAGCCCTCTGGGTAGGGCTGTGTTTGTCTACCTGGGACTGGCTCCTGACCCACCTACCTAAGTAATACTATGACCCTTATAAGACAACACTTGGAAACAGGTTTAACCTCTCTGTCATTCTCTGGTGCTAAGCAAAAGAGCCAATAAACAAAAAACCCTGCAATCAGGCAGTAATTTTTGGAGTCACTCTGACTGAGGTGTGGAGGGAGAAAGCGGGAGGACGTCTTGATTAACCCTCAGTTCATGTGGAGAAGGGCCTCATAAGTGTTTGCTGTGTGGAGCAATTGGATTATGCTGGGTGCCACAGGAAGAAACACAAGCGCCAAGAGGTTCAACCTGTCAGGAAAGGTCCTGCTTAAAGTCCATCAGCTGTGGTAAGACCTGATGAAAAAGAAGTAAAGATACAGGAAAATAGTAAGAAGGTTTTCACTAAAATGTTATGCCTATTGTGGCCAGAATAGTGTTCAAGGCTTTGGGTGGAGAGGCAACAGACAATTACAAACTGCTTTCAAGATTTGGAAAGATTGAACATTTTGGTGAACTCAGATGATATTGATTGTCCAATTCCGATATCCGATTGTAATGTGGCAAACCGGATTGACACTGATAATTAAAAGATAATGTATGAATATGTTGAGATATAATGATCAGTTGTGACCCATGATCTGAATACTGTGAGAAAGTATTATCTTCTTTTCTTTTTCCTAATTACTAATGTATTAAGTTTCAATCATATATATTAAATATATATATTTAAACAGCAGGTTAGGCCAGTATCAGCACTGATATTAATAGTGTTGGTTTACTGTATTATGTTATGGTTGAGAAATATACTGCTAAAAATGAGGGGATATGTTATTTTGAAGTATTTTTGTGGGCAATATATCATTTGTGGAGGACTATTTGTGCCTTTTTCAACATGCTAAGTTGTACATAGACTAAGGAAATTCTAGGTTTTTTGTATGCGCAGTTCATGTATATTGTTCAAAGATGCACATTTCTTTTGCAGTTTGTAGTCACGGGGACTTTGCTGACCTTAAAGTGAGTTTGATGTACAGTGGAACCTCAGAATTTGAACTTAATTGGATCCAGAAGGCAGCTTAAACTCTGATTTAAATACATTTCCCCATAAGCAATAATGTTAATAGGAATAATGCATTCCTGACCCTAAAGGATTGTGTACGCATATATTTGTAATGATTAAACACTGATTAAAAACATTACATTACATTAAAGGACATTGCATTGCATTACATTGCATTACAATAACACAAGCAATACAATAATAATTACATAATATAAATACGTAAAATAAATGAAATATAAAGACAAAATAAATCCAAAGACTTACAAAAATATACATATGCATAATATAATAATAATACAATTATATTCCACTTTGGTAGGGGCGCTTAGGTTCACTGATTTACCCTGCGGTTTTTTTTCTGCGCTCAGTTTCTTTTTTGTTTGCTAGCGACTTCCTTTTTGTGGAGTCTGTCTTCGCACGGCTATTGTGTTTGCCATTTAAAGGGCGTCACTTCTACGTGTTGCTATCCGGCTCCTCTAGTAACACCCAGCGCTTACACTACAGTGATCCACATTTAATCCCCATCGCAAATAGTTCTCGTTTTTACCCAAACACTAAGTGCTAACATCATTTGTTTTATTTCTGTTATTTCCCCACACTTCATGCCTATATATACTGCTCACAAAAATTAGGTGATAATATACAAATAACTAAATAAATAAAACAATATAGCCATCCATCCTTTATCTTCCGCATAAACCACACAGGGTTGTGGGCCAGGTAACTCTGAGCGCAAAGGGCAGGAACAACCCTAGGTAGGGTGCCAATCCATCGTAGAGCACAAACATAGTCACACACTAAGGGCCACTTTAGAAACTCCAATTAACCTAACACTCATGTATTTGGATTGTGGGAGGCAGTTTTTTGTGCAGTGTGTCAGCTTTGTAATATGGTAATATTAGCTATTGTTGAATGCTGGTTCTTGATGTAGTGTCATGTGATTAAAGATCACAGGTGTTTACAGGTACAGGTGTTTAAGCATGTACCCTTGGTCTTTCCTCTCGATTCCTTAAATAGTTTAATGATATATATTATGCACTGTAGAGGAAGAAATATTCAAATCCCTTCCACTCTTTTTTTGAGGAAACATTTTTTAATAATTTTCCTACACATCTGTTGATAAACTGGAGATCCTCTACCCGTCTCTGGTCTTTCCAGGATGCTGCTTTTATACCAAATCATGATATACCATGCAATTAAATAAAAATATAATTAAAAGTAAGAAACTGTAGTTTTTAAAATTTGCATTTTTCGTGCAGTCCAGTCTTTTTCTTATTTGGGGTTGTATAACATATGAAATATGTTTGTGATTATGCCCTCGTTTTTCTTTTGGGTTTGCTGTTGATTGCCATTTGGTATTGGTGCCTTACCACCGATTGTTTTATTGAGGGTGTTGGTGTTCTGTAATTTTGTTCGAATTTGGGCAAAAAAAAAATTCAAATGCACCGCCCATGTCCGAACTGCTTGACTAAAGAGGCATTCAATTTTCCGAGGTTTCAGTGTACTAGTATGATTAGTGATTGCAGTCCTTTTGAAAAGACTTCAGCTTGAATTACATACATAGAAACCCAAATGCATAGTCTAAGAAGTGCATATTGATGCAGACCTTTTGCCAAGTAATCCAAATGCCGTTTAATTTACTTCAGACAAGCAAGTGCTGCTCTCAAAGGGAGGACTACTTGTCATGGCATTCGGCCACTTTGTATGTATGTCATTATTTACACTGACTGACCTGAAAAGTATATGGTAATTTTAGTACAATATTTGTATTTGTATTTACCAAATATTCCTTCATTCCCACCGGGGTCTAGCTGGCAGGCAAGCCAAGACAGGGTGCCAATCCATCACAGGACAGATGTACACACACACACACACACACACACACATACATACATAAACAGACACAAAGCTACAGATATATTTAGACATGTTGTACCAGTCCCTAACATGCCTGTCTCATTTGTTTACCACAGCCCGAATGCTTTTAACTGACTTTAGGGAGCATCATGAACAATGCCTGTCACAAATGACGACACATGGGAACCTGGAAGGAGCTAAAGAGCAGACAGGAATTAGGTCCAGCCCCTGGTGATAGGATCACGTGTTTTGGCAAACAACACAAATACTCAAGGCTGCCCTCCCTTCATGTTAACTCTAGTAGCTTAACTCTTCATAGTCACTCGCTCCTTGGTTGTATTTGCATAATGTAAGCACTGATTTGCCCCGACTGGCGCTTTGGCGCCCTCTCGTGACTAGGTCGCGAGTTGCTCCCATTCGGGACGCAACCTTGGCGTTCCACTTTATCCTTTCAGTTTAATTATGTTAGGAGCCTTACGCTCCGCTCTTCATCCCTTTTCGGTTGTTCTATATTATTTCCCCATTCTTATTATATGTCGTGGGATATGCTTATCCCGCATACTTGGGTCCTAATAAAAACCACCACATCTCGTAACACATTTGGGGGCAGTTTTGTGTTTTTGGTAGTTAAAAATCATGCAATCATGATTTTGTACAAAAGCAGTATCCACGAAAAGCCTCTAATAAGCAAAGATAGCCATCACATTTCTTTTTAACAAAACTCAATAAGCGTTTGGGAACTGAGGACACTAATTGTTGAAGCTTTGTAGGTGGAATTATTTCCCATTGTGGCCTGATTTCAGTTGCTCAACAGTCTGGGGTCTCTGTTGTTGTATTTTGAACTTAACATAATGCTCCACACATTTTCAATGAGAGGAAAGTCTGGACTACAGGCAGGCCAATTTAGTACCTAAACTCTTTCACTACGAAGCCACGCTTTTGTAAAATGTGCAGAATGAGACTTGGCATTGACTTGCTAAAATAAACAGGGACGTCCCTGAAAATGACATTGTTTGGATGGATGGATGCTGAAGTGTACCTGAGACCATGTGGTAATATCCGTTAATGCAGTGCCGCCTAAGGAATAAAAAGTCCTTAGGGAATTCAATGTTGGTTTTCAGACTTGCAGAGATTTATCCAGATTTACTAAATCTTTTAAAGATATTACGCACTGTAGATGTGATGAAATTCCTAAATTCCTTGCAATTGAATGCTGAGAAATGTTGTTCTTAAACTGTTGGACTATTTGCTCATGCAGTTGTTCACAAAGTGGTGAATCTCACCCCATCCTTGCTTGTGAACGATTGAGCCTTTCGAGGATGCTCCCTTTATACCCAATCAAGACACTCACCTGTGGAATGTTCCAAACATGTGTTTTTGAGCATTCCTCAACTAAAGTCTATCTGTTTGAACATTAACTTTATTGACTTTGTAGTATATTCAATTGATTATGGGTTGAAAATAATTTGCAAATCGTTGTATTCTGTTTTTATTTATGTTTAACACAATGTCCCAACTTCATTGGAATTGGGGTTACAGTGGAGAAAGTAAGTATTTGATCTCCCACTGACTTTAAAGGTTTTAATACAAAACAATTAATTAAATGTCTCATAATTGTATGCCAGCTTTATTTTAACAGTGACACATAAAATATCAAAATAAAACTAAGAAAATTACATGAAATTAGAAAAAAAATGTATTTCATTAAAGGAAATAAGTATTTGACGCCCTAGTAAAACATACTTGGTGGCAAAACCCTTGTTGGCAAGCACAGCAGTCAGACATTTCTTGTAGTTTTTTATAAGGTTTGCACACACTTCAGGAGTAATTTTGGCCCTCTCCTCTCTGCAGATCATCTCCAAATCCTTAAGGCATGCATATGGAATTGAAGTTTCAGCTCTCCTCATAGATTTTCTATGGGATTGAGGTCAGGAGACTGGCTTCTCCTTCCATGACCTCGATATGCTTCTTAAGCAGCCACTCCTTTGTTTCCTTGGCTGTATGTTTTGGGTCGTTGTCGTGCTGGAAGACCCAACCACGACCCATTTTCGGTGCCCTGGCAGAGGCAAGAAGGTTGTCACTTAGGATTTTGCGATACATGGCCCCATTCATCTTCCCGTTGATGTGGTGAAGTTGGCCTGTGCCCTTAGAAGAAAAACACCCCCAAAACATAATACTTCCACCACCATGCTTGACAGTGTGGATGGTATTCTTATGATCATATTCTGTGTTTTCCTTTGAGTTGAGGTGAGGCCAAAGGGCTCAATGTTGGTCTCATCTGACCACAGCACCTCCTCCCAGTTTCTCCCTGAGTCATTAATATGTTCATTTGGTTAAACTGGAGGTGGGCCGGGACGTGAGCCTTCTTGAGCAGAGGAACCTTGCATGTACTGCAGGATTTTAAACCATTACGTCTCACTGTATTTCCAATAGGTTTATTTTGTAGACTGTGGTCCCAGCTATCTTGATTTCATTAACCAGCTCCTCTTGTGTAGTTCTTGGCTAATAACCTTTCTTATGATCAATGAGACACCGTGAGGTGATATCTTGCATGAAGCTTCAGGTCTAGGGCGATTGGCGATAATTGAACCAACAGTTGTCACCTTCTCGTCCAACTTCTTACTTATGGCTTTGTAGCCCATTCCAGCCTTGTGTAGGTCAACAATTTTGCCCCTGACAACTTTAGACAGATCTTTAGTCTTGCCCATGATGGAGATATTGGAGTGTCACTAAGTCTACTGGCAGGTGGCCTTTTATACAGATGACAATTTGGGACAGGTCTCTCTCATGCAGGTAACGACTTCACTGAGATTAGGCTGTGCCAGTGGTCTGTGGGAGCCAACATTAGTCATAGTTTTTAGGGGATCAAATACTTATTTCCCTTGATGGAATTTTTTTATATTTAAATAATATTTATTTGTATACATGTTTTTTTATATTCCATCTCTCACTGGTAAAATGAAGCTTTCATAAAAATCATACTGTTTAATTTGTCAGAGTACAAACTTTTAAAATCAGTGGGGGATCAAATACTTATTTCCTCCACTGTATATAATAAATTAGTTACAGGTGTGTATTCATTTTTGTAAGATACCATGTTAGAAAATTATTAAAATGTTTAAAAACAATGTACTTCAAAGATTGATTAAAAGGGATTTGCATATTTCTTCCTCTCCCACTGAATGCATATGCTCTTCTTTCCCCCAGAAGGCACTGCATCAACAACCGTCATTCAACAAATGCTGATACAACCAAATGGGCAAAGACCTAAAATGCAGGAATAAATGTTTATTAACAAATAAAATGTAAGTTTTGTTGATGAAACAAAACAAAAGTAAAAATAAGGGGCATTGCATATTTTTTATGTTTGTATTTTTCCTACCGTCCCTACTTTTTCTGATTTGGGGTTGTATTTCTTTCACACTGTTGTTTTATTTTAATCACTGTTTTAATTTTTAATTTCATGCCCTTAAGACACTAAACTTGTAACATTCAATTCAGGTAAAAAAAATAGCAATTCATTCCCTTATAAATTTCCATAACTGCTTAATACTGTTTAGGGTCTCAGTTAGCTGGGGCCTAACCAGTAGTACAGGTTACTAGGCCAAAACCAACCCCCAACAGGTTGACAGTCTGTCGCAGGGGACATATGCGCTCACACAAACCCATACAAACACAAGGGAAAATTTTGAGAGTTTAGCTTACCAAATGCATCTCTTTGGAATGTGGAAAGGAACCATCATATATAGGGAACACTCACATGCACTGAACACTGACATCAAACCGGTGAGCTCAGGAGCTGTGAGACACTAACCACTTGTGTCACTGTGCCTGCCATGCTCAGTTCAGTGCTGCTAAAATAACCTCAATAAAATCATAGTTAGATAAGATTACCTCCTTGAGGGAGTGACCTCTGAATAAGTACTGATTCTTATCATTACAGAAGTGTGATGATTAAGGGGCAGACAACAGAAAAATACATTGGCTTTAGGATGTTAAACACTTGCACTTACACTTGAAAGACAGACATGCATTTAAATTCAGTGCACACCAGCCTTTTCACTGCTTTAAAGAAAGGGAAAGATATGGGTCACTGAAAGTGCATGTCTCTGCCTCCACGTAGTGCTGTGGTGGGGAGAATCAGCTAGGAGATTTTACCTGGAAGCTGTTTTGTCTGAATTAGGCAGCTTGACACATATTCAGTGTACCAGAACATCAGAGCTCTTCAGTGGTAACTTAGTTGACTGGTTTAACTATAGACAAATGGAAGTCCATTGGAAGTATTTTATTATGGCACAATCTATAGATAAAAGACATCACAGTATATAGAGGACACTATATGGGCATGGGCATAGCTGTCAAAATAGAGTATATTACACCCCAGCATCAGCATGGTGTGTTAGTGTGTTTTGTGCTGCTATGAGAGCATTATGGAGTTTTTAAGCACCTCAGTGTCACTGCTGGACTGAAAATAGTCCATCTGCCAAAAATGTCCAGTCACCAGCATCCTGTAAGCAATGACACAGGTATATAGGATGGCAAACTGTGCAACAATATATCTAGAACTACTGTCTTTGACTTCTACAAGGTGCTTAATAAAGTGCACAGTAAGTGAACGGAGTGAAAAAAACTTCAGTAACACTGCTGTGTCTGATCCACTCATATAAGCACAGCACAAACTAACACAAGACCACCACGTCAGTGTCACTGCAGTGCTGAGAATGATTCACCACCCAAATAAAATACCTGAGCTGGTAGTGTTATGAGGATTTTGACCACTAGAAAACACAGTAAAGGGAAATTAAGTATGTAGAGAAACAGATGGACTATAGTTTGTAATTGTGTAACTATTAAGTGCATCTGTGTCAAAGTGCATAAAAAAGTAATCTTTTTATCATCTTTAATCATATTTGTATTAGTTATTCATCCTAAATGTATTAGTTGTCATAAATTACACCTACGTGTCTTTTCCCAGGTAATCTTTGTCCATCTAATCTGATGCTCACCACATGATATCAATAAAATAAAATCAATCAACTGAATCACTATAGATACGGGGCCAAGGAATGTGTTTATTAGAACTGATACCAAGCCCACTTTGCTGGTCTGTGCCTTTGAACTGTTGTTACTGAGTCGAATTTGAAGATAAATGAGAAGGTAGCAGATATTTAGGACGTGCTTGGAGTGGGAATGATATTTTTCCTTTCATGGTGCATTGTGGATCTTAACTTTGCCAAATTTATGTATTGATCCATGAAAGATATGTAACCGAAAGCATGTCTAGACTATCTTAGACTGCACTACGGGTTTTGTTAAACACCCTGTCTATTGTTTGGCAAACAAAAAGATCTTTAAAAAAACATTGTTCTCCAATAATCAACCATTATCATCACAACTCAGATACCTGTTACATCAAGCATTAATCCATCCAATCCCTTCTGAACACCGGATGACAACTCTATGTATGCCTGAACATTGCTCTGAAATTATGAATCTACTTGGAATTGCCATTGACTTACCATTGTTGTTTTATTGTTTCAAGAAACAGAGTAAACCTGGCTTTGTTAAAACTCAACGAGCAGGGCCTGTTGGACAAATTGAAAAACAAATGGTGGTACGACAAAGGCGAGTGCGGCAGCGGGGGAGGT
>JAUZSU010199064.1:0-11712 GCA_034780255.1 Parotocinclus maculicauda | reverse complement strand
AAATAAAACTAAAGGTTGCAAATAAGGGACTAAAATGAAAAGGAACACAACTGGGTATGTTTCACAGCTTTTTACAGTGCAATACACTGGCGCTTGAATGTTTGTATACCAATTCAATTTCTCACATATTCTGCCTAAATGTGACATAGAGCATGATAAAACATCAAGCTTTAAAGTGGATAAATACAACTTAATTAAATAAATGACACAAAAAGTTCATTTCAAAAGACCATCTCTTTGGATTCCTCTACTGTACAGTGAGACAGTGTTTACGAATGGAAGAAATTGTAGACTACTACAAGAGTAAGGAGTGTAATAAAGGAGGTCATAAAAAGAACCGAAAGTAACTTTTTAGCCTCTCTCAGATTGGTTTATGTTAATATCCATGAGTCAAGAAATCACTGAACAACAATGGTGTGCATATCATATTGCAAGGAGAAAGCCACTGGTCTCCATAAAGAACAGCCCATCAAATGGTCAGGCCAGAAAACATGTTGTGGATACATGAGACCAAAACAGAACTTTTGTTATGTTTTTTAAAAGCATTACGTCTGGATAAAGGAAAACACTGCATATGTGAAACATGGTGGTGGTAGTATCATGGTTTGGGCCTGTATTGCTGCATATACGGTGGGACTCTGGGAGTACAATGTCCATGCAGCAAGACAACAACCCTAAACACACAAGACAATTTACCAGATAATGGTTAAAGAATGAGCCGGTAGCAACAATGGCATATTTTCTAGATTTAAAAAAAGCTCTAAAAGCTCTTTGGTGCTTATGTTTATATATGGTAAATTATTGTGCATTTTAAATAACATGCTGCATACTATCATTCCTAAGTGGCATCGCTTCTTATACTTCGATTGCTGCAACATAAATTACCGTTTTGCACTGTATGTTGATATTTCATATTACCAGTCACACAATTTGTCACTGTATAAAATACAACAAGGTGGTAATGTGTATTTATGTTAATTAAAAATCCAATTTCATAGTGGATAAAACACATTTCAACATATTGAATTGCATTGTCTTTCTGATTGTTCTTTTAAAACCCCTCCTTGTTCTGTCTCTAACATTCCTCTCATTAAAATGATAAATTGCTTTACTCTGCTCAGCTCCCAGTGCCATGGCAACAGCTAAAGCCCCATTTGACTGGAGGGAAGAAAATAAATAAAGGAAATGTACATTAAGGCCTGGCTGTGGGTCTAGTGGGTGTTGGTAGAGTGTCGTTGGTGGAAGAAACAATGGTCACATAACAGTAGGGAGGATGAAGACCAATACCTACACAGATGCTGTTAAATCTGTTTCCATAGGTAGTGAGCTGAGAATATGTGGAAAGAGCAGTAAGCCTAACATTTATATAGTACATCTGAATCTAATGTATAAATGGACTGATATCACAGAATATAAATAACCCATTTGCATAAACCTTTTGCTTTATTCTTTATTAAAATACCTGCTGATATTGCATCTATAATATTTGGTAGTGTACGTGGAATACAATAGAAAGGAGTGAAAACAATAGGTTGGACATCCTCTTGATACTATTAGTGTCATGATTGCTGCACTTTCTGCCCATCTAAGCTGCTATTAATGAAAGACTTACCTAAACACAGAACCTGTTTATGTATCCTGGAAGCTGAAAATACAGCCACAGCTCTGATTTGAAATTTAGGAAGATAAAAACTTAAAGGTGTAAGGTCAAACTTACAAAAACATAGCACAAAAATTATGTGCTAAGTGCTAAGCACAAGTGCTGTTTTCAGAGTGTAACATAATTTTAAAAATTATGATTTAATATTAATAATTGCAATAATTCTAATTGAATAAATATAACTCTTTCATCCCAGTGATAATCAGTAGTGAACCCTGCAAGCCCGACTGCGCACTGACAAAAATCCAGCATATTGAAAGTACGTTTCAATGGACCAAGCCTCCCACTATGCCCTTTTGTGTTCACAATAACGAAACAAAATTTTGTGTTTATAATATGTACAAATAATGGGATTTTTTCAAGCTATGGAACCGAGTGGTGAATATGTAGAACCTAATTTTCTTCTAAAATAAGCAATAAATAATCAAGCAATAATTCACCTATAATCAAGTGGATGCATTTTGAATTTTGAAGCCAGATATGCTGATTATTCACAATAGCACAATATTTATCACAAGTAGTAAAGGGTTAGTAAAGTGAATGTAAATGCCAGTTCCCTGTATAATCAAAGCTATGAACTACTTGTATTCCCTATCAAAAAAGGGACTTCGGGTATACCTTCTGTCCCAGAACAATTAAAGATTTTTTTTTTACTGTTTTCATAGTTCATTCCACCTTAATCCGCATTGTTTTTAAACCAGTTCAATTAGTGGTTCAATTTGTATTAGGAACTCTCCACAATTACAAATCTATTTCCCATTCTCAAAATGGAATATTTTATGTTCACAAACTTTGTCTAACTGTCTCTGGGACTGTGGTAGCCTGGCGGTTAAGGTTCTGGACTCTGCCAAGCTGAGTTGCAACAGTTGAGTCCTTGAACAAGACCCTTAATCCACCATTGCTTGGATTGTAAGATTGTATCAGTTGTAAGTCTCTCTGGATAAGGGTGTCTGCTAAATAATGTAAATGTCTTGCCTAAGGACACTAGTCCCCTTTTTGAGTGATGTTTCCAAGTTTTTTCCTCATCACACAGTTTTTCATTGCCACTATTACCATTGGCTTGCTTACTTAGGGCTGTGGGCCTAGATGTTTGCAAAACTGTGTTGAGACAATCTAAAAAACAATACAAAATATGAATATGCTGCATTTTCCAAATAACACACTGACAATTACTGATAAACTTTAATTCATCACTGTGACAAGGTTGAATTTCCACCTTACAACCACTTAGATATCATGCAGTAGTCTATCAGCAAGAAAGAGCATGAGCCACAGAATTTCTTACACCATCAAAATATACTTAAATACAAATTCTTTACACAGATTCAGTCAATTATCAATACAATCTTATTGCACTTCTGACATTTCCCTGTGCTTTACTTTTTTAAGTGCTGAAAAAATGCATTCCTTCATTCAAAACAGCAATAAAGGTTACACTTTTTACATATCAAGAACACAATTTTATGGGAAAATGTAGCTCATTTTGACACATAGAACCACCTTCAAAACATTTTTTTTAGAAATACCTCTTAACCAACCAAAATTGCCAGATACTGAGTTTTAGTAACCCATATTTTTTTCATACAGAATATTGTGTGAAAACTTCCAGGATTACATAAGACATGACAACAATGCATGTGCAATTGAACTCTGTGTGAAAATTCTACTCCCCTCCAGCATCCTGCTAAATTTGGCATTGAAGCCACTTTATACCATTCACCATCAGCCAACTTAGCATTTTGAGGAAATCTCTCTTCAAAATATGGAGAAAGTCAACCCACTTAAATTCCATAAAATTTTTATCTTGTTATCATTATCCCCAAAGGAATACATTCTAAGATAAAATCACATTAAACACACAAACACATGAAATCCACCTGACATCTTTTGCACCCACAAATGTGCTTAAAATCAAGTAACAACCAAGAAAAGGCCACAATACAAAATAGCTATTCCAATATTTTACAGTCTGTCTTTCATACTGTTGAAATGCAAAACAGCTGACATTTTGGTAAATACAGTACACAAATGTTATAGGTTGCTTTTATTTCCAGTTTAGGAATGATATGGAAGATATTGTGCTCACCGGGTTGTTTAAAGCAGTGCTTTCTTCATTCTCCATTAACACTTCCACATTAACTTTCTCTGTTTTTTCTGTTAGTAGCGAAGTCAGAACCTATAGAATGCACAAAATGACTAAGAGAATGAGTGATGCATAGTGAAATACAGTCCACCTTGCATCTTCACCTCATGCCGGTGGCCACTCTGCTTGGTTACTCTTTGAAACGGCGTCCACTTTGAAGCTTTTTGTAAAAGTTCTCATGCTGGTTCTGAGTGTTCTCCCGATCGAGAAGCACCAGAGGGGTTTTGCAGCGCAGGCTTCGTCCTTCCATAGACTGATCCAACTTAGGCAGCTGAGGTGGTTGAGGAGGTAGAGGAGGCTGGGGAAGTTTATGTGAACCGTGGTTAGCTTCACTGGTTAAACTGCACGGTGAGCTGTTCTTGACCTGACGATAACCTCTAGAACTGTCACGGTTCAGGTCGTTGAGTTCATATGACTCATGAGTCATGTTTCCATTGGTGGTCCCTCTCCACTCCCAGGGGTTGGAGACCATGTGGACTACGGGGTGGTGGGTGGCATGGGCATCTACTGTGACAATGCCAGAGCTGCTGTCACGGTCAGATGGAGGCCGGTAGGGGGGTGACTCAGTGCCTGTCATGGAGGAGCCAGGAGAAGAGGAAGAGGCCTCTGAGGATTTGGACGTACTCGACAAGAGACCCTGCTGCTTGGACATGGCAATGACCTGCATGAGACGTGGCTGATTTGTAGCTCTCTGAGCACCTTGAATACTGGCACCACTTTTCTCTGTAATAGAAAGCCACTTAGCACGAGTGCTGGCACTCTTTGGTGAAACTGGCGGTGGCACTGAAGGTTGGCTTGGAGGCTTGGGGGACATTACTGCCCTTGCACCAGCTGGTGCATTAGCTGGCTTAGGAGGTTGTGGCATGGTGCCACCATATAACGATGACACACTTTCTTCCTCACCAGTGTCCTCACCTGTGTCTGAGTCCTCTTTACTACCCTCCTCACTCTTCAGGCTGGCACTGCGCATCTCTAAAGACTTCTGCTTCCATTCTGAGACCAACTGCTGTGAGCGCATGGGGTCCACTGGTACAGGCACAGTCACCAGATGTCTCATAGGCTCCTCAGGGCCTGCAGCCGTGGCACGTGGCAAAGTGTTGCTGAATGTCACCATCGTCTCCTTCCCCATTGGACTGCGAGCTGCAAGGAGCTCCACATCTACACTGGCTCGTTTCAGGCTGCCCAGGGAAGCCTTCTCTCTCTGTATGGGCCGATTTAGGCCGTCCAAGGATGATGGGGATGTGATCTCTTCATTGCTCTCAGAGGCATGGCCTTTGTTGTAAACTGAATCATGACCTCTTTGTGCCAGAGCTCTCAGGGCATCCTTCTGAGGAGGAGGGGGAGGAAGAGGAATGATATCCTGTGTGGATTTGAAGTTAGCAACAGCATAGTATGCCTGGAACCAAAAACAACAGATGCAAATGAGTCACATTCTGTTCAAATGTACACAAATGAGCCATGCCATCCATAAAGTCATTAGACTGTTCTATTTTTACTGTACTGTTCAGTTTGTTACAAGGGGTGTCATGATGGCTCTCTGTGTAGCCCTGTCACCTCACAGCGAGAAGGATCTGAGTTTGATCCCAGGTGATTTGGTCTGAGTCCTTTCTGCATGTCTGCCCTGTGTAATAATGAGTTTACTTTGGGTACTCCAGTTAACTCTCACAGTCAAACAACTGAGCTATTTTTTGTCTCTAATGTGCCCCTAGTGTGTGAGTGTGGATATGAGTGTGTGTGTTTGTGTGTGTGTGTGTGCCCTACGATGGATTGGCACCCTGTCTAGTGTTGTTCCAGTCCTTCTGGCTAGGCACCGGCTTTTCCACAACCATGATCAGGATTAAGAAAATAAGCTTGAATTTAACTACATTAATGAATGTATAAGTAACTTTTTACATGAACAAGTAATCTAATATTGGGAAAAACTCTGGCGCCATGGGTAATCATTGTATTTCTGTCTAAGTACTTGCTGTAGAACGCACCATGTCATGTTCTTTGTGCTCAAATTTGCTAAAGCTAGATTTTACACTGTAAAATCGTGTTTGGTCCCCCTCTGTGATGTGTGACATTTCACAGTGGTGCTAATTATTTCATTCACCAGGTAAAGCAATGATGCTTGAAACTAGCAGAACAAAGTGAGAACCCTTACAAAAGTTTCTACATAAACTTTAGCATAAATGTGATCTGACCTTCAAAGCCCAAAATTCAGTGGGCACAGGCATATGTTCAAAAGATGTTTCAGACACAAGATGTGAGTGGGTACAAAGCCTCATGTGAATATTTATAGATTTTGACACTGCAGGCACATTTTGAGGAGGGGGAAAGATCAGGGCAAGGAAGAAATGATTGACATAAAAGAGTTTCAAGATAATCTCAGAGAGCACAATTACTTGAATACTGAAAAACTTGAATACTCTGCCATAAAAGTGGACAATAAGGACATTGATTAATCAGTTACCTAACCAGTCTATGGTGGACTTCATTTGTGAGCTGTGAGCAATGGCATAGAAAAACAAAGCCTCACCAGGTACACAGCAATGCCTGCTCCAATGCAGAAGCCCACATAGACATCGATGGGGTGGCTGCGGTATTGTGTGATCTGAGTAAGACCGGTCAGTGCAGCTGCAATTGCGAAGGCAAACACCAGTACAGGTTTCAGCAGCTTTGTGCTGTCTGAGACAGTGGAGTTAAAGTACATCTAAAGGGGAAAAAAGAAGTACACAATGAAATTTCAAAGGAGTTTTTTCCAGACTACCTGTTGTACTGGTGGACACACAGAATTCAGGGGTGCACAGCTTGTACCTCTTTGGTTGGCAGTCAATCTTACGTGTAATTGTTCATTAAAAAAAATTTGATTTAAAAGTGATTTAACACTAAAGTAGGCATTACTCTGCCATGGATGAGAAATTAAGAACAAATTAACACCAAATATTTTTTTTTATTAATTGCATTAACTAAACATATAGCTATAAGCTTTCATCACTTTGAATGATGTGGCCGACTTTTTACAACCCAAATTCAAATTAAGTTGGGACATGGGTAAAACTTAAATAAAAACAGAATGATTTGCAAATCCTTTTCAACCCATATTCAAATGAATACACTACAGAAGATAAGATATTTAATGTTCAAACTGATTTTTTGTAAATGTTCATTCATTTTGAATTTGATACCTGCAACAAGTTCCAAAAAGGTTGGGCCAGGGGCAACAAAAACTGTGAAAGCTGAGGAATGCTCATAAAACACCTGTTTGGAACATTTCACAGATTAGTGTCATGATTGGGTATAAAGAAAACATCCCCGAAAGACTCTCACAATAGTTGTCGAAAGAGTCATTTCCAAGCAAGGATGGAACAATTGCATCAGCAAACAGTCCAACAGTTTAAGAACAACATTTCCCATCGTGCAACTGCAAGGAATTTTAAGGTTTCATCATCTACAGTCCATCATATCATCAAAAGATTCAGAGAATCTGGAGAAATCTCTGGAAGTAAGCGGCAAGGCTGAAAACCGACATTTAATACCCATGACCTTCAATCCCTCAGACGGCACTGCATTTAAAACCAGAATCATTACTGTATCATACCACTGTAACAGATATTACCACCTGGGCTCAGAAACACTTCAGAAAACCATTGTCAGTAACACAGTTTGTCGCTACAATTACAAGTGCAAGTTAAAACTCTACCATGTCCTGTGGTCTGACGAGTAATTAAAAATCATGGACGTTGTGTCCTCCAGGCCAAAAAGGAAAAGGACTGTCTGGATTGTTATCAGCGCAAAGCTTAAAAACCAGCATATCTGATGGTTGCACATCTGAGATTTTATCATATGCTGCCATCCAAGCAATGTCTTTTCCAGGGACGTCCCTGCTTATTTCAGCAAGACAATGCATAACCACATTCTGCACATGTTACAACAGCATGGCTTCGTAGTAAAAGAGTGCATGTACTAGACTGGCCTGTGTGCAGTCCAGACCTGTCTCCTATTGAAAACGTGTGGCGCTTTATGAAGTGCAAAATGCGACAATGGAGATAATTCCACCTACAAAGTTTCAACAATTAGTGTTCAGTTCCCAAACACTTATTGAGTGTGTTAAAAGGAAAGGTGATGTAACACAGTGGTAAACATGCCCCCGTCCCAACTTTTTTGGAACGTGTTGCAGCCATCAAATTCAAAATTAGTGAATATTTGCAAAGAACAATACAGTTTGTCCATTTGAACATTAAATATCTGTGAGTGAGTTACACTTTTTATTTATATTCCATTTAAAATATACAACTGAAAGCTAAACCTTGCTTAATACTCTTGCCTTTTATTTAGACAACCTTATAAGACAGGTTTCCTTAAACTTTTATTTAGTGTGGCTGATTTTCTTAAACCTTTTTGTATAGTAAACATTTTTCATTACACTTTACATCCAACAGACACAAATCCATGCCAAAAGGGAGACACTTACTGAAATGTAAACAGCAGCAAAGGAAGAAAGTGTTGCATGCTGGGAAGGAAAGGTTTTCCTGCCACAAAAGAAAGCAAAGGTCCAAAGTAAGACAACTCATGGAAAACACCTGGAGTAAGGAAAGGAGATTAGACCATAATGTGCAAAAATTAAACCATATCAAACTTGGCTATTTTCCATAACTACTTATAGGGATCCCGGGTTGCTTGAGACTGGTGGATGTGGGTTACCTGGCAGACAGTATGGCATGATAGTCTTGACCAGAGCAGATGTCTTTAGTGATGTAAGGATTTTTCTCACACGAGACTCCAGGGAGGGTGTAGTTAGGCTTGCAAACGGTTAGGAAGAAAGGCGTGTGATAGCCAGTGGCAATCTGGATGACGTCTGTGACCAGCGCCGTGGCACAGAGACCAAAAACATGAACACCTGAATAAGCAAGAATAAGGGAAATAAAAATAGGAAAATTAAGGCTCACAAAAATAAAATAAATCACTTTTGATTGGTTTTAGACAGAACATGAATGTCCATGGCGTGTACTTGATTTGTTGATGGTACAATACATGTTAAAGTTCATGTAGAAACCTTGTGTGAGTGTGAGATTACCTACCTACAAAACGCACAGTTCTGCGCAGGAAGGAGTTAAAGTTACATCCTCCAGCATTGATGCTTCCCTCATTTCCAGGTCCTATCTTGAGTCTGGACTGCATGCAGTATACAACACCTTCTCCAATCATTATCTGAACAAAGCAAACATCACTTAATTAAATCCACAAATCATTTATAAGAATGTGAACACTTGTACATTCTCAGAAAAAGGGACTAAATCAAGTAATTCAGTCTGACAGTAAAACTACATAATATAGGATAGTATAATAATTGATTATTTTGCACTATTAAGGCACATCAGCATGCAGAGAATGACATTCAAAATTGTTTTTCTTTCATGATGAGATATTTGTTCGTTGTGCAAATTAATGCAGAGACACTCAGCTTTTTGCCACTCAGCATTTTATATGTTAGTCTAAACAAGTTTAATCTAGGTGAAAATAGGACTATGAAACATTAGCACCCAATTTAGTAACTAAATTCCCACACACTAAATGTTTCTGTCTACACCATACTGAGAGTTTAAGGGATAACATTTAAGGGATAATATTTCTATTTATCAATAGTAACTGGCATAGCATTGGTATGCACTGTCATTCCATGTCAATTAGCTACTGGATAGAGATCATTAGTTAACATTCACTGATAAAACAAACCAAAACAAAATGGCAAAGGATGGATGCTGGTGTGCTTGTCAATCAGTATGCTAGCTACTGCTGGTGTGGTGCTTGGTAATCTAGTGAACTTGCATGGTATTTGTATTATTTTTGTCCAAAATATGACATACGTTCATGACATATGAATGACATACATTCACTTTCACAGATGGATATTTCCATCCTAGTTGACCTCGAAACACCTTTCATAAGGCAACATAATAATTTGTGTAATTTGTGTTACTCATGCATGCTTCTGTATTTTTGTGATTTTAATGATGCAAACCAGTGTGAACACTGCCATTTTCACATAGGTGTTAAGTATTTTAAATTGCTCTTTAATATTAGCTTACTGTACTTCATTTAAAGTGGTTTACAGGTATTCCCCAATTTACGAAGGGGATATGTTCTGAAAGATCCATCGTAAATTAAGGAGTTTCATATACAGTATACTGTATATATTATAACACTACCTATATTAAACATTTAAAACATGACCACGACCACGGCTTTTCTCACTACATTTAATCACTCCCACTCATGCACTGCCTACATTCTTCATTGAGTGTGGGAGAGTACTGCACATACTGCATTTACTATGAATCTCTGGTCCAGGAAAATTCTAATTCGAAAATTCAAAATATGGTTTCTACTGAATGTGTACTTATGCTAATTATTGGATTAACAGCATACAGTGGAAATGTATTTGCTCATGCACACATCCATACACACATATTAATAATCAGGGTTACGGTGGCAACTGGCAGCATAGGCCACAAGGTGGGAACCACTCTTATGCAGGGCACTAGCCCACCGTGAGTTAACACACACTGGGTCACATTTACAGACAGTAACTGACCTATTGCGAATCCAGGAAAACTAAATATCTGCAGTAGCCTACACATGTAGGAACCACATGCAACTCCACACAGACAATGGCTTGGCCAGGACTCAAAGCCACATCTCTGGAACTGTGAGGCACTAACCACTGCACAACCATGATGGCCTGTTATTTATTTAGTGTTGCTAAACTGTTCATAATGTATGATCAATTTGTTGAACCCCAGGACATATGAGTTTTGTTGATCGTCTAAATTAAAAGAAGGTGAATACACTCTGCAGGGAACAAATACAGCAAAAACAGTAATGGTCAGTCGGGAACTCATACTTACAACCAAATGCTAATTTGAGTGAATAAGCAGAGTAAGTAAGAAAAAACACAGCTTTGTTTAAACAGTAAAAAAAATACACAGTTTTCTATTGGGCTTACAATTCCATCACATTCTAATTCAATTTAACTACAGTTGAATAGAAAAGCAATTGTATATTTGTGCTGAAAATATCAGCAATTGCTTCTTTTTCTGCATTTTCTGTAATGGTATTGTTATTATGAGCATGTCTTGGCCAAACTGGTAAAATATCAAGTTTGTTTATTATTTAATGTCGATTAAAGTAGTGGACAGTACTTACAGAAGCAGCAGGGCCAGCAAAGGCGAGACTGAGCAGCATAAGCAGGGGGATAAGCTCCTCTCCACTCTCCACATAGGGCATGCTGAGTGCACGATCATGGCAACGAAAACCCACCTGGGTCGGCTGCAGTACATCCGTCAACTCCAAGAAGTAAAGAGACACCATGGAGGAGGCCACTATGGGCAACTGCAAGTCACAAACACAGCAGTGCACTTACAACATAACTAATATCTACCAAAAAGTGCCTAAAGCAGTTGACCAAATCTATTCTGTTGTCCAGCATTTTAGTAAAATGCTACTTAATGATAGACATTACAAGCATATACTGCAATTATTTACCACATTACCAAATTTCAGAATTTAAGATCAAATCTGAAAAATGCTATTTTAAACAAAACACTGTGTTTCTTACATTTAACACTATGTATCTTACATTTTATATATTTAATTGCAGACAGTATGCACCTCACATATTTCATGTTTTGTCTGGTCAACTTCATCACACATGTTGGGCTAGTAAAAAAAATAAAAAATAATAATGATTCCAAAACATGGATGTCAACAGGCGATTCTAATCATGATTGGGGACAAAAGCACTATTATAGTACTTAAAGATTTAAGGTGCCAGTATTCGCGTCGCGATTGCTCTATGTCGTCGCGTTCGCCACGTGGGGCGGTTTGTTTATGTTTTCGTGTGTCCCCACGTGGCGTTCTGAGTGTC
>JAUZSU010199053.1:0-11712 GCA_034780255.1 Parotocinclus maculicauda | reverse complement strand
AGACCTGCCCAGGCCAGAACTAACAGCACCGATGCAACACACATCCGCAGTTCCTCCGGGAGCTGCATTTTCTAGTTGCTCCTGTTCTTCTATTTCTATTTTCAAATATGTCCCCAAAACTCATCTATTTTCCAATTAGGTTGTAAAGCGCCTTGAGTTAGTATGTTAATATCAATGCGTTACACCACTGTAACCAGAATCATTACCAAATAACAATAACTATGTTATCCATTGTTCCAGACAAAATTTCATTTTCTAGTTGATGGTATTGTAAAGTTATCCGTTATAGGGTGTTGGGTTAACGTTCATCAAGTTGACCATAGGATTTCTACAAAAACCCAAAATTCTCAAAACCTAATGCAAGCATTCCTAAAATCAAGTATAATAAAAAGTATAGTGAAATTACCAGTACATGTTTAAAGTTGATATTATTGCTGCATTTTCTCCTAAATAAACTATGGAAAGAAGCAATAAATGTTATACTTTTCAGATTTGTTTGTAGATATATTTCCAGTATATTTGTTTGGGTTTTAGAATGTAACTTAAAAGTAACTGAGATTATTAAGATTACATTTATTTACAGAAATTTATGCGAAAAGCAATCCTATCCCAGTGCTCCACTGTAAAAAGCGATATTTAAATAAAAGTGAATTGACTAAACATTGCAATTTTTGTTAATTAATGAGTAATCAATACTGGAATACTTTTTTGGAACTACCCCAACACTGACTGACTGTATAATATGTGCCATCATTCTGGCATCATACACAGTAAGTCTTCATTTTGCTTCTGTTAACTTAATGCTTTTATATAAAGGATTTTGCCAAGCAACACATGTATGAATTACTTAGTCTATGTAAAAATATTTAAAAATCTGCCAAGAAATGCACACAGAACGAATGAGCACAGACAAGAAGAAACTTTAATTAAATATTGTGAAAGTCAAAAAGTTATCTTACAGCTCAAGTTATTTAGAAAATGATCATCTTTACAGTAGTTTTAAATGTATACCTTTCCATCCCCAGCAATATATATATAACTGTGCACCAAAGGCCCAATTTAATACATTATGGGAAGAAAATCAAATCATTTGTATTAGAAATGTTTGTGAATTGATAATGTATGATGAATAAACAGCACTAGGGCTTGGCAATTCTATTTTTTATAAAAAAATAAAATCTATGGCTAGTTCCGACAAAAAAAGACACATTGGGAGAAAATAGAAATCTTTGTGAAAGAATGACAGCTAGGGAACTCTTCATCAGTAACACAACAGATTTCGGTGGATATTTTGATCAATCGCTCATAAAACCACTTTTCTTTTTAATTTCATGACAATTTAGTCAGTTAAATAAACAGCATCACACTGACTCAATGCATGCTTTGTTTAAGGCAAAAAAACTGCTGGTGAATATGGAAGAATGTTGAACATCAACAGGAAAAAATTTAATATAGTGTAACATAACTGGCCACTTTATTAGGTACACCTATTCAGCTGCTTGTTAATGCAAGCATTACATTTTCATGAACAGCCATATCTAGGCTTTACAGAGAATGGTCCAAAAGAGAAGATCCAGTGAGCAGTATTTCTCTGGGCAAAAATGCCTTGTTGATTCCAGAGGTTAAAGGAAAATAGGCATGCTGGTTCCAGCAAATAGAATGGCAAAAGTAACACAAATGACCACTCCAACAGAGCATCTTTGGGATGTGGTAGAATGGGAGAGTCATATCACAGAATCGTATTATATGCTTTATGCTGTAAATATAGACCAAAATGTTTGAGGAATGTTTCCAGTATCAATTCTAAATGCAAAAGGGGAGCCAGTACTAGCAAGTCATACCTAATAAAGTAGCTGGTGTGAGAGTGTTTGTGTGTGTATATATATAAACCACCACTTTGTTTAAACACTGTGCACTCACTATCCACTCTGTTACATGGTGCAACTACTTGTTGATCTACCTTGTGATAAACAGTAGATTTTCTGTTGCTGCTCAATTTGTGTTAGTTATCCTCTAATTCTTCAACATTGGTCACAGAATGCTGTTATATTTTATACTTTTGGTTTGTGATTATTCTCAGTCCAGCAGTGACTTGAGAACTGTTGACTCTGATCCACTTGTACCAGTGCAACACACACTGTCAGTGTCACTGCAGTGCTGAGAATGATCCACCATCAAATAATACCTGCTCTGTGGTGGTCCTGACCAAAATAAAACTGTAAGTGGTCTGTAACTGTATGGTTAAGTGCACCTATTTGTCAAGTGGAGTTCATAAAATGAACAATGAGTGCACAAACAAAGAGCTGGTTTATATATATATATATATATATATATATATATACACACTGCTTACAAATATTAGGGGGTACTTTAAATGTCCATAATGAAATATCCCCTGTTTCTTGTGAGCAGTGCAATATATAATATTATATTAGATGATTGGACATTGTCCAAAATTATCCAAATTATCTAAAATAAAATAGTAAGGATCTGCAAAAATACAAAAAACAGTCTTTTCTGTATGGGATAACAGTGTTGGTGCAATTCTAAACAAAACTTGTAACACACAAATTCAGTATCACAATGTATGGACAAAATGTGAACAACAACTGTAAAAATCTGATTTTCACATTACAACATCTACACACACAAATATGAATGGACAGCATAGAAGCAATGTACAAAATGGAAGCGATACATACATGCTATATTGGGTGTTTTACGTATATTTGATAGGAGAAATCCCGAATGTTTCATGAGCTCTGCTGTGTATAAACATGATTTATCAGTGAATGTAAGTTGTATCAAGCTGCCTTCTTTAACAAAATATATAAATATATTTCAAACAATAACTTTGGCAAATAAAAAAATGTAATAAAACCAATTTGCATACGTATTATTCTTTACACAACAAACATTAAAATTATATAGCAGTAATTAATTGTGATATCCTGTGTTTATTAGGGAGCACATAACTTTGACAATTCTTGTCTTAATTTCATAGTCCAATAATGTATCTCTTCTGTCTCTAATGTGGTATAAGGCCAATCATGATAATTAGATTCAGCACAAGTGCAGCATTATCCCCATGTAATCAACTTTATTTTAACCTTCACATTTTCTCATCCTTCTCATGTTCTGTTTTCAGGAAATTCTGGGCTGGAAAAAATTATGATTACAGTCCAGTTTACTCACAAATATATATTTGTATATATTGCATATATATAAAGAACAATTCTTAATCTGATATGGCAACACCACAAAACACATTCCTTCATATTTTATGAATGGTGGCAACAAACATCTCAGGCAATTTGAGGACATGTATTAATCTGGCTTATGCATAAGTGGTTGACAAACTGATTATAGGTATATATTAAATTTTTGGTTTATTGCAACACTTGTTGCAACATTGATTTGTGCAGTTAATAACCAATTTTTCTCATGGCATCAATCTTAATGTTACCTTATTAATGAAAGTGCTTATGGCAGTAAAAATATTAAAAATAGTACGGCAGTACCTGCAAAGCACACTGGATCTGAGTGTTGGCAATTTTCACTTGTTGGACTATGGGAATATTGCATTTGGCATTGAATTAGTAATGCATAGACATCTTTTGCCACTTGATGCTGACTTGAGGTTTCTGAGCTATTTGAAGCAGTAAAGAGAAATTCCACTGATTTTCTTCCACATACCAGCATTCATTTGTCAAGATATAAACACATTCATTGTTTTAATGAAAATGTACTCAACCAGAATTGTTCACATAAGGCCTTGTTCATAGTTGAGTCAATTTACACTGAAAAACAAAATCAGTGGTGACATGAATTAGATAATTGTGTCAACATTGTGTTTGCAGGTTTTGGGGTGAACTAAGGTCACAATAGCCTGAAAGAAGTTTCAATAACTGAGATTAATCAAAAGAAAAGCTTTTAAAAAAAGAAAAAAGAAATGCTAAATCACTTTCTAACTGTTACAATGTAGAGAGATGTTTATGCCAAAATTTATGAATAAAGAAGATTTAAAGTTGTTTATTTATCATCATCGTTAAGTGTTCAATCCAGTTCGAGGAGCTGGGACCTGACCAACCGCACAAGGCAGATCCAGTCCTAGGCAGGAAGCCAAACCATCACAGGGCACACGTATGCACGCACGCACCCTCTCACACGCACACACATACACACACACACACACACACACTGTGGGGCACATTAGGGATGCCAACTGACCTAACACTGGAATTTGGGAGGAAACTGCAGATATCGAGAGAACATGTAATCTCCAGTCAGTCCAGGCCAGGACTCGAATCAGGGATCTCTGGAACTGTTAGGTGCTATTCTTACTTCACCAACAAGCGGTATGAGTTTGTACAAAGCAGAAAGTGTTATGTGTCTGTTATTTACAGTTTGAACTGAAGTCCTGCTCTGCTGTGAGGTGGTTTTTTTTGGGAATGAGCTTTTTAGTTCTATTAGCTCGATTTAGTTTACCCATAACATTTTATAATAGAGATACAAATATTGTCATGTGGGGACAATGGTGTGTGTGTGTGTGTGTTTGGTCACTTCTTATGGTCTTATTTTAATTTTTTTGTCTTTTGTTTTCAGTCTTATTGAAAGACTGCTTGATTTCAATTAATCAATTAATAAATCATGCTTAAATTGCCCTAACTCAGTGGAATTTCTCTTTATTTATTTATTTTTTACAAATTCAGTTATGAAATTTTAAACATTTTTTTAATACATTTGCAACAATCCTTCATTTAACATAGAAAATCATAAATAGGCAACATTGCAATTCCTTGTTCATCGTATTTCATTTTCTTCCATTCCATAAAGGGGATGATTAAACATAATTAATAAATAAATAGAACTTTGTTCTAATTGTGTGGTTAACTATGACTCTGTGGACTACCATTCTTCTAAAAACTGCGTAGTAGGTGAGTAAAAATTTCAACATCAAGACATGACACAATAGTCCAGGTTGAGTTTTTCCTTTATCATGTCAAAGAAGATTCACTTTTAAAAAAGAGCCTGAGTTAAAAGTTGTGTCCTTCAGAAAGAGACTGCAAGGTCAGTCTAACAACCGGAGTCAACATTCGTGCCAATGAAACCCATTCTAATGTCCTGGGTCTTCCTTATCCTTTCTTTTTCTTTCTCTCTTTCACACACACAGTCACACATACACTACATAGGAGGGACAATCATCCCAGGGATTGCTGCTGCTGCTGCAGGAAAAAAGAAAGAAAGAATTAGAATTAATTTAGTTTACATCATGACATCTTACATAAGCTGCACTTAAGCTGAACAAGCAGTGTGTAAAACAAGATAAATAGGCAAAACAAAGGAAGCTATGGAAAGATAAAAAGCATAGCTCCTGTTTGCTCCTTGACCAGATATTGTTCAAACGATGTATATATTCCTTTGAAAGTAAACCTTTAATAATGGCAATCTCTTCTCTTAGCTATGGGTCCTTGATACCTGAATACATTTTCAAAATATGGATAAATCAATATATATTTTCCCCATCATGGAGACCTGCCATAACACTTGTATTTGCAAAGAGAAAGCTGCGTATTGCTGCATATCTGACTTAATGTTGACATTTGCTGGCAATTGCTAGCAAACAGGAGAGAAGCCATACAGTGAGCTTTGCAGAGGATTGATGTAAACACACACATATATAGCTTTTTTATTTTATGCTTATGAATAAGATGTGAATTATTTTGGTTTTATCCACAAAAAACAAGAAAATCGATAATTTATGTATAGATGGTCAGTTAGATAAAGCATCAAGCATAGCAAGCCATGACAGAGAGGTGAGGAACATACTTCAGGAGAAGGCCAGGCCCTGGAGTGCACTGGCAGTGGAGTACTTGTTAGAGTCCACAAAAGACTGATCTAAGGGGAAAAATGGAGAGCAGCAAAAACAGAAGAAGAAATAAGAAGAAAGATCAAATAAAGACATGAAAGGAGGAGAGATAACAAGAGGTTTAGCGTTAAAATCAGACCTGATGCGGATATGGTACATGAAATCAAGGAACACAATGCAGAGTTTAATGAAACATGCAATTTCAAAACAAACATGAAATTGTTCTTAGATATTAAAAAGTACTAGTGCTCAGTATTAATTAGCCCTTTGTCCCTCAGTACTGGCATAATTTAAAATGCTAAGTGTTAGCTACTGGTTAATTCCAGCTGCATTGCAATAGGTACATCAGTTTTGGGGGTGCCTGGCAGAGGTTGCTGTTGCAGTGCCTGGGACAATAGTGACTGTTTGGTGCCCTGCTTAACCAGAAAAGTACTTCTGGGAACTGTCACATCTAAACAACCCAAGGGGGATGGGTCCCTTTTTATTGTCTTGGTCCTCCCAAGGTTTCTTCCTTACAATGTTTGGGGGAGTTTTTCCTTTTCACTGTCACCCTAGGTTTGCTCAATCTGGGATTAGACAATATTATATTGTAAGGCTGCTTTGAGACAATGCTCTATTGTAAAATAGTGTTATATAAATAAATCTGATTTGACTTGACAGCGCCACTCAAGCACCGATAACATATATTACATATTGTAATATAATTTATATAAACTCACTCAGCACTTTATTAGAAACACATGTACACCTACACATTCAAGCAATTTTATACTCAGTCAATCATATGGCAGCTATAACACGAACAAAAACATACAGATACAGGCCAGCAGATTCAGGTCAAGCTCACATCACCCATCAGAATGGGGAAAAATATGATCTCACTCAGCGTTTCTGACCATGGAATGAATGCTGTTGCCAGATAAGCTGGTTTGGGTATTTCTATAACTGCTGATTTTCTGCACATTTTTATGCACAACAGTATCTAGAGTTTACTTAGTTTGGCAGTTCTGTATTTGGAAATACCTTGATGATGAGAGATCAACAGAGAATAGCCAGACTAGCTCAATGGTAAGGCACAACCACTCTGAGATGCGTTACTGCTCACCACAATTGTACAGAATACACAATATAACAAACTTTGAGTTGGATGGGCTCACCAAATTTGGAAAGCTGAAGGCGGGAAAAACATAGCCTGGTTTGAATCTCAAGGGACATAGATGGTAGGGTCAAAATGTATTGTCAACAGCATTGAATCCATGGAGGCAACCTGCATTGTGTAAAAAGTCCAGGTGGAGGTGGTGCAATGGTGTGGGAAATGTTTTCTTGGAACAATTTACAGCATGATAATGCACCTGAAAAAAACTGCAGGGATTGTGTTATACTATCAGGTCACATGGAGCAGAATGTTTATGGAATGTCTCCAAGATCTTGGAGTTGGAATCCATGCCAGATCTGAGACTAGGTTGAAAGAAAGGGGAGGAACTACCCATACTGTGTTGGTAATAAAGTGCTTGGTGAGTGTGTTCTTCATTTCCCAATAATACTATATAATAACTAAAAAAAGGGTTTTATAGTTACTTTTAGAGGTGCAATATTTGTATTGACTAAATATGTATTTTATTTTATTTGAATTGAATAAAAACTGTAGTGAATATTTTTTGTGATTTGAGTTTGTAATCAAACCATAAGACTAAGTCCTAATAATACATAAACAAATACATAAATAAATAAATATGTGATTGAACCAGGTCAAATTATATAATTTGCTTATTTTCTAATTAACATAATATCAGCAAATTACAAACAAATATAACATTTATGTCAATTGTAATGCCTCAATTATTAAAACATTGAAATAATTTACACATGAATTTACAGTTTAGGTATGTGCCGTTTAACGTTCATCTGATCAGTGTCCTTTTGCTTTAATGTCCAAGTGGAAATTAAACTATATATTAAATACATATATTTCACATTCAAATGACATAAAACTAGTAAAAGTAAAATCCTTGTGGCACCTGCTGACAAAAAAAGAATCACAGTCTTGACTGAAGAAAATAATATGTTCCTTTTGTACTTGGTACATGTTTCCAATTTTATAAAACATACAAAGGTATAAATGACTGTCTTGTACTGTACTAAATATTTTCTATTTTGTTTCAATTAATATTTTTGTTTCAAATAAAACAGTACACAAAAAGTAACTTAGTGGTTAAAGTATATTCATTTTGGTCAATGTCCTGTTTCACAAAACATAAAGAACATTAAACAGCACATAACTGTATAGCCACTTTTTTTGATGATCAACTACCTTCTGGATGGACTTAGATCTTAATGGACTTGTTAATGTCTTACTTTATAAAATATGGATAAATATGTGATGTGGTTGTATTAACCTCTTTCCACTTAATGGAAATAATAAGCTAATAAGCTAGCCCACCACTGCACTGGTACGGATTAGAGTTTATTCAGGTTTACCTTGCAGGACATTGCCATTGGTGCTGGTGCATGTGGGTGGAGGGGAGTTCTGTGGCCGCACAACTGGGGCAAATGCGCTCTTTTGCTTCACTGCTGACACCATGTTTGCCGGAGAAAATGAAAAAATTCCAGAAGAGCTGCTGCAGTTGGAGGGCAAGCTGGTAGATGAGGCCATAGTGGGGCTCGAAGGAACGACTGTGGGAGCAAACATGAAAGTGCATTGAGAACGTATTTGTGTAAAAGAATTTGTGGTAAGCCCTATGCTGTAACCAATTTCTAGGCCCATTAGTAGTTGCATCAGCAGCATTTTATATGAAATGTTAATAATTAAAAGTTCAAGGCTCATACTATAAACAATATTTATATTTATATCAAACAAGTCTATAAACATATTTAAGTAATACAGTTAATTTTGTGTAAAAAGCCTTTATTTTCCCTCATCAGTTTAGAAGTGCATCTGATAAGTAGTTCACTCTCTTGCCAAATCTGAAGAGTATACAGTGCTACACACCAAAGGTACCCATTTAAATATGTAATATGAAACAGTCCTAACAATTTCTTAATCTTTAATGTAGTCAGCAAAGCTTTCAAAATCATTGTTAACATGAAGAAAGAAGTGGATTAAATTGTTACTTATCTAAGTATTGTCTGGATTTAATTATATGTTTTAATATCTGTTTTAATTTATTTATTATGTCATTTTAATAGACAAAGTGAGATGATATCCAGCAGCTTTCGCTTCAGATTTAAGAAATATTACAGTACAAATACACAGAGAAACAGAGAAATCCAACATGTTTTGTGTGTGTGTGTGTGGTGTGTGTGTGTGTGTGTGTGTGTGTGTGTGTGTGTGTGTGTGTGTGTGTGTGAGTGTATATTAGAGCTCTGCTATGTTGCAACAGGCTTTTGCTCAGTGTGAAGTATAAATTGTGCCTGTGACAGTGGGAGAGGTGTTTTTTCAGACTGTGAGCCAGATTTCTTCCAAGGCGTGATGTTTCAAACACACCCCACGCTATGCCAGTCATAACTGAGTCAAACAAACATGTGGGTGTCAGACCAGCTCTCTCTCTCACACTTGCTTTTTGCCTTGGTTTTCACCCCCCACTTCCCCTTCTTTGGCGCCAATAATTAAAAAGGGGAACCAATTAAGACTTAGCGCAAGAGATAACAGCAGGCATGAGAAAAAGAACTAGAAGATGAAAAGCTGTGCCCACTTAGGGAAAATGAGGGATAGTCATGTTTCTTTTCATCCATACTTTTTTTTTAAAGATCTGTTGAAGACAAACTCCAGAGCTGAAAGGATGCCAGCAAAGCCAGAAGGGAATTGTGCAAGATCTGAAGGCCCATATTGTCACATACATACCACGATGACTGTGCAGCTTAACAAAGGAAGGAACGTCTTTCTTTAAAAGGTTTTCTTAACGAATAAAATGATGAGCAGCAGAATAAACAGCAATGACAACAAAAAGTGTTATGTGGCCCATGCCTAACATGATACATTATATATAAAAAGCAAAAGGTATCCTGAGTAATTTTAACTCATACCACTTATACTTATTCACTGTAGGTGTTATGGATAAGCGCAAAAAGTGCAATTCACTCATGTATACAGGCTCTAAAAAGTTTAAGCACTTCAGGGCATACTCACTAGCATAGGGTGAGTTGGCAGCTGAGCCATTGAGGAAGCTGGGTGAGCCGCTCAGGTTGGTCATGGCTGTGTTGCCATAGCCATTCATGCTGGTGGCCACCGTGCTATAGCTGCTCTGCTGTGGGGTGGAGCTCGGCACGTAACTGTGAGGTGACACGCTGCTCGTGTTCCGATTAAAACCTGAGAGAGAAAAAAGAGAAATGGAGAGAGAAAGAAAGTGAACAAGACTCATTTCCTATTCTAAGCGATTAGCAGAAAAATCTAATAAGAATCCCAAAACATAAGATAGATCAATTAGAAATAAAGGTTATGTTTAAAACAGAATGTCAGTCAGCAATCTGAACATGAAGACTTTTCTTCCACAGTACTCTTCTGTCAGTTTGGGTGAGATGGTATAATCTTTGTTGCACTGATGGCCCCTGGGCACCCAACACCCTATAGCCGGTTTCTATTTATGCCTCTTTAAACCTCTGTTGGAAGGTACTAATCACTGCTAAAAGAGAGTACTCTACAAGCCTTGACATTTGAGATGCTTCAATTCGGTCATCTGACAGTGAATTTCACCCAGGTCTATTTACCTGCCTTTTCTCCTTCATCAACAAATCAACTACAAGAACCAAGTGTTCACTATAAACTATCGCGTACACTGACATTCGCAGTTATAATGAAATAAACAACATTACTTCATATGTGGACATCATTTTCATGTGTAAAAGTTGGTCAGTTACATCCTCTTGTCCATCCTTCTCTATTTTACACTCTAAACCTTGTAGATTAAGGTCCCAACCTTAATGTGTATTTTGCTCAAGGTCCCAACAGCCAAGTTTGGCAGTGGTGGGATTTGAACCCTAAACTGTAGGGTCCATAGTTAAGTATCGTAACCACTGTACCACGACCGGACTGCTCCTGCATAGTTATTCTGACCTTCTCCCTACATTGTTTAGAAAGGTCTCATGCTTACTTCTGGTCAGTGGAAGTAAACCATAACCACATAAACAAGTAGATGCATGGGTAATAAACAACTTTATATAAAACACAGTAATGTGTTATGGAACACGGAGTAGATACACATACACATGTTTTTGTGCTAAAGAGTAGGTGATACTTTATTGCTATTAAGCAACTGAAAATACACCAGATTTCTCTCCACACAACTCCAAAGTGTAACCTAAGACAGCTGGAAGAGATACAAGACCCTGTCAAAATGTGGCAGAAAGTTGGGAAATTAAAGAAAAGGCTCTCGGCAGGAGTGGACATAATGCGGTGAAGACATTTCTCAAGCTCTTGGATGTGTTTCAAGGCTTAGCAGAGTTCCTGCTGTTCCAGCAACTCTGGACCATTGCAGATATTATGAACTATAACCTATTCACCTGTTTTTTATTGGACAGACATGGCATGCAAAGGCAGAGGGGATTTAGTTTGACTGATAAGACAATCGGATTGTGTATGAGTCCGTGTTTGTATCTTACCCTGATTTCCCCCTTGCGGCGACTCTGACACATTAACAGTGATTTGTCCAGTGAAGGAGTTCACTCCCATCATGCCGGCATGGACTGAGCTGTTAGTTAGCCCTGTTAGCTGATTGTGGTTGCGCGGCACATTGTAGAGTGCTTCAGCTATGTCAGCAGCCCGTTTCAGAATAATCTCCTACACACACACACACACACACACACACACACACACACACACACACACACACACACACACACACACACAC